>JAFMSR010000003.1:45931613-46084071 GCA_022818135.1 Saxidomus purpurata | reverse complement strand
CTTGTGTTCTCAACACAGCCCAGCCATCACTCAAATCACAATACCATCTATTTATTAAATTAAAAGTTACACTAAGGATACATACATGTAAAATTCTTTCAATAGTTTAGTTTATGACTTCTATAATTGTATTGAACTGCATGGTACTGATGCCATGTGTAATATAATTAAATAATAAACTGTATACATACCTGACAACACATTGCATTGAAAGTTGTATCTAAAACTCTTCCGCAGGTTTTGGGTAGGTGAAGGTCCCTTCCTAGCACATCTAAAGTTTTTGAATGTACCACTGTAAATTAAAGAACATAAAGTCTCTTTAACATAACAGAAAACTGAATTCAGGTTGTAACAAAACAAGAGGGCCAAGATGGCCCTATATCGCTCACCTTGGTACAAGTCCACTTGCCTAGTGGAAGATCACTAGATAATGTTATATACCAAATAGGTTTTCCTATATACGCCATAAAACAAGTGACCCCCCCCCACCCACGGGCAAGGTCAATTTTGACCCCAGGGGCATAATTTGAACAAACTTTGAAGAGGTCTACTAGGCAATGCTACATGCCAAATATCTAAGCTCTAGGCCTTGTGCTTTCAGAGAAAAAGATTTTTAAACTTTTTCCTATATAAACCTATGTTAAACTAAGTGACCCCCGTGCGGGGGTCAATTTTGACCCGGGGTGACAATTTGAACAATCTTGGTAGAGGTCCACTAGCCAATGCTACATGCCAAATATCTAAGCTCTAGGCCTTGTGGTTTCAGAGAAGAAGATTTTTAAAGTTTTTCCTAAATATGCCTATGCAAAACTAAGTGACCCCCCGTGCGGGGTCAATTTTGATCCGGGGGTCATAATTTGAACAATCTTGGTAGAGGTCCACTAGCCAATGCTACATGCCAAATATCTAAGCTCCAGGCCTTGTGGTTTCAGAGAAGAAGATTTTTAAAGTTTTTCCTATATAAGCCTATGCAAAACTAAGTGACCACCCCCGCGGGGTCAATTTTGACCTGGGGGTCATAATTTGAACAATCTTGGTAGAGGTCCACTAGACAATGCTACATGCCAAATATCTTAGCTCTAGGCCTTGTGGTTTCAGAGAAGAAGATTTTTAAAGCTTTTCCTATATATGCCTATGCAAAAACTAAGGGCCCACCCGCGCGGGGTCAATTTTGACCCGGGGGTCATAATTTGAACAATCTTGGTAGAGGTCCACTAGACAATGCTACATGCCAAACATCTAAGCTCTAGGCCTTGTGGTTTCAGAGGAGAAGATTTTTAAAGATTTTCCTATTTGTTGCCATAGCAACCAGAGTTCTGCATGGAATGGAATTCTTTGAACAATTTTGGTAGAGCTTCATGCAAGGAACATTCCTGCATAGTTTTATCAACATTGGCCTAGTGGTTTCAGAGGAGATGTCATTTGAATCAAAATGTTGACGGACGACGGACAATCATCGATCAGAAAAGCTCACCCTGGCGTCGCCCTCTTATGCTTTGTCAGAATAACCAACAATTTTGTGACAAAATCTAAGTGTAAAAAGGGGCATAACTCTGTCGAATATGACCTTGACCAACAAACTTTGGCGGCATCATGACCCTTATGTCATAAGCAATACAATTTGAAAAGTTTGATGAAATCTTAAGAAATGGCAAAGTTATAGCCAACATTAGGTTTTCATGACAAAATCTAAGTACAAAAAGGGGCATAACTCTGTCAAATAAGACCTTGGCAGCATCACAACCCTTTTGACATAAGCAATATAATTTGAAAGTTTGATAAAGAAATCTTAAGAAATGGCAAAGTTATAGCAAACATCTAAGTATATAAAGGGGCATAACTCTGTCAAATATGACCTTGACCTACAAAATTTGGCGGTATCATGACCCTTATGTCATAAGCAATGCAATTGTATAGTTTGATGAAGAAATCTTAAGAAATGACAAAGTTATAGCCAACGTTAAGTTTTCTTACAAAATCTAAGTACAAAAAGGGGCATAACTCTGTCAAATATGACCTTGACCTACAAAATTTTGCGGCATCACAACCCTTTTGACATAAGCAATACAATTTGAAAGTTTGATAAAGAAATCTTAAGAAATGGCAAAGTAATAGAAAAAATCTAAGTATAAAAAGGGGCGTAACTCTGTCAAATATGACCTTGACCTACACAATTTGGCGGCATCACGACCCTTATGTCATAAGCAATACAATTTGAAAGTTTGATGAAGAAATCTTAAGAAATGGCAAAGTTATAGCCAACGTTAAGTTTTCGTGACAAAATCTAAGTACAAAAAGGGGCATAACTCTGTCATATGACCTTGACCTACAAAATTTGGTGGCATCATGACCCTACTGTCATAAGCAATACAATTGTAAAGTTTGATGAAGAAATCTTAAGAAATGGCAAAGTTATAGCCAACGTTAAGTTTGTGTGACGGACGGACCGACGGACAGACAAAGCGATCCCTATGTATCGCCTTTTCTCCGAAAGGGCGACACAAAAAGTGGACACAAATATGCTATGATAAATTAAATAAACCAAGACTTATTCTTTTCTGAACTTAATTTTGTGGGCCTGGATAGTTTAGTGGTTAGGGCATTCGCCTCCCGAACAAAAGACCCAGGTTCAAATCCCTGTCCAAGCACTAGGTGTGTCCTTTGGCAAAGAAACACTGATACCACACGTATCCCCAATCCACCTAGCAAGTATGATGACGTCTGGAATGAATGTTCAAGAGAGATTCAATAAGCAATGGAGTTTTCTTCGTAATCAAACTAGAATCTTTTCGTATAAACTATACTTACTTTTCAAACTAGGAGAATCTTTAAGCATTTCATGAAATGCATATGTCTATTAATTTTGGACCCTACACACAGCTACACCAACAATGTTATGGCAATACAGTAAATCTATAGCTTTACTAGTGCTTAATGAACTAGGATGCAAGAAACTTCAGGCAAGGCACTTAATATAAAGGATTTCAACAGCATCTGTGATTCAAACTTCAGGATAAGGTAATTTTATTTCTCTGACAGGTGAAGTTTGTATAACAATGTTCCTATTCTAACATGGTTCCACTAGTTGATCAGTTAAACAAAGAAGGAAATGAAGCATTGTTAATCCTGCAAATAAACATCTTAATGTAGCTGAGGTTCATAACCATGCATTACCTCTGAATGGATATTATCTGTGAGTAATTGACAATATAATACGTACTATCATCCTCGTCAGCTATAAGTTCTTCAAACACTTCATCAACTAATTCATCACATCTTTCATTGCTTGTTCTGCAATATCACAGCAATACCTCTTTACATACTTTTGCAATTATCTTCTAAAATGAAATTTTGTTAAAATACCTAGCTAAACTATGATACACAATATTTTCAAGGTGTCATACTTTAAGCTCAGGGAAGATATAGATAATACTGTTACAAATAATATTGATTTTAGATTGATTTAAGCTGAACAAGTTTTGATGTTGACAGTAAGCTATGTATGGAACTAGCAGGTTAAGAATGTAGCTGTGATTTGATGGTGTGTATTCACACAAACTATTCCAACTGGGGACCTTTGCAAACACATCCATGTAGAACTTTACATACACTCTACTTACAAATAATAAAGTTTTCCCTCTGCAGGCAGAGCTGTCATTCTGTAGTCTATACCAGAATCAAGACATAGTACCTCACAGCTCTTCTACAAGCAGAAAAATCACAATAACTTGACTCCATGTAAGTCAAATACTATCACTGTATGTACAAGTACCATCATATTGATGCTGAAGAACTTCACCAACCATAGGGGCCTTTTCCATATTATATGATGCTGATATTTTGATATTATTAAAGTAATGAATTCATAAACATATCAAAGGCAAAAAGTAAAATTTTCAAGACTAACATCTGCTTACCAGACCTCTAGGGTTACAGTTTACACATAAACATAAGAACAGGAAGCAAATTTGTAAACAAAAGCTGGCTGGGTGCAATTCACCTCCAGGAGTGCTTGTCTAGATAGCAAAAATGAATTGCTCTCATGCTGAAAGAAATATATAAATGTATATATATCTGGCCACATACCTTTAAAATTCCGATGAATGGCACAAAATTTGCTCTCTGCAAGCCTTTTTTATACAGATCTGAAATCATCAAAGATGTATCTGACAACAAAAACAACAAATAAACACAAAACAAGAGACCAGGCTGAGCCATGTCACCTGGTATAAACCTTTAAATGTCACATGTTCTTAAACTGAAAAAAAAATGAAATATCAATAAATATCTTATATACACACTTCAGGCCTGACTGCCTCCCTGATTGAGTGACCAAGGTTCTTGACTTGTTCTTGAAGGTCATGGGTTTGACCACCTACTTAAGAAAGTTTTAACTTTTTTCCCAAAGAAGATAGAGGTCTAGTAATGGTTCTTTCAAGGAACTATAGTTTCGTAAACTGCCGGCCTGCACACAACTGGATTACTTTTAACAAGAGCTGTCAGTAGGACAGCGCGCTCGACTTTTTAGTGCTTGCCTATAAAACAAAACTTTGACAGTTAAGGGCACACAAGACTTTAACTAGGAATTTCTAAGTACAAATCAAGAAACATTTTTACAGAGTTATCTTCTCTTGCTTACAGATAGGTCTCATGATGGTACATAAGTACTCCAACTTTCAAAGTAATATCTCAAATGGTTAAGTCAACAAGTGGTCAAGAATGAAAATTTTAACGGAGTTTCTAAGTCAAAAAGGGCCATAATTCAAATAAAATCCTTGACAGAATTAACTTCTCCTGCCCATGTTTTGGGATCATGATGGTTTACAAGTATTCCAACTTTCAAATTAATATCTCAAACAGTTTAGTCAAAAAGTGGACTGGTACGAAAAACTTAACCAAGATTCTAAGTCGATAAAGGGCCTTAATTTTTAAAACAAATCCCTGACAGAGTTACCTTCTCTTGACTACAGATGGGGGTAATGATGTAAACAAGCATTCAAAGTTTCAAAGCAATATCTCAAAGGGTTAAGGCAATAAGTGGATTTTACCCATATTCAATGTATTTTCTAAGTCAAAAAGGGGCATAATTCTGTCAAAACCCTTGACAGAGTTATGTACTCTTGTCTGTTGATGTAGGTCATGATGGTAAACAAGTATGGTTAGTTTCAAAGCAATACCTCCAATGGTTTTGAAATAAAGTGAAGTGGTACGAAAAACTTAACCAAGCTCAATACACTTTCTAAGTCAAAAAAGGGCCATAATTCTGTCAAAAACCTTGACAGAGTTATGTACTCTTGTCTGTAGATGGAGGTTATGATGGTAAACAAGTATGGTAAGTTTCAAAGCCATACCTCTAATACTTTTGAAATAAAGTGGGGTGGTACGAAAAACTTAACCAAGGTGTGACACCAACGCCGACGCGAGTAGGATAGCTCCCCTTTTCTTCAAAAAGTAGAGCTAAAAACAAACATTAAAGGCAAGATAAACACTCAACAACACAAATCATGCATGACAATAATACATTTCATTTAAAACCTGACTGATGCTAAAATTTATATGTGTTTTGTAGGTACTTACCATCAGGTGCTCTATTTGAGGTTGCAACAACAACGACACCATTGTTAAACAGCTCTGTGAACAATCTCTTCAGTATCATAGCATCTGCTATATCTGTTACCTAGTGAAAAATGCAGAATAAAACAAGAGCTGTCAGTAGGACAGCGCGCTCGACTTTTTTAGTGCTTGCCAACAAAACTTTGACAGTTAAGGGCACACAAGAATTTAACTAGGAATTTCTAAGTACAAATCAAGATACATTTTCACAGAGTTATCTTCTCTTGCTTACAGATAGGTCTCATGATGGTACATAAGTACTCCAACTTTCAAAGTAATATCTCAAATGGTTAAGTCAACAAGTGGACAAGAATGAAAATTTTAACTAAGTTTCTAAGTCAAAAAGGGCCATAATTCATATAAAATCCTTCACAGAATTACCTTCTCCTGCCCGTGTTTTGGGATCATGATGGTAAACAAGTAATATAACTTTCAAAGTAATATCTGGAACGGTTTAGTCAAAAAGTGGACTGGTACGAAAAACTTAACCAAGATTCTAAGTCGATAAAGGGCCTTAATTTTTAAAACAAATCCCTGACAGAGTTACCTTCTCTTGCTTACAGATGGGGTAATGATGTAAACAAGCATTCAAAGATTCAAAGCAATATCTCAAAGGGTTAAGGCAATAAGTGGATTTTACCCATATTCAATGTATTTTCTAAGTAAAAAAGGGGCATAATTCTGCTCAAAACCTTGACAGAGTTATGTACTCTTGTCTGTTGATGTCGGTCATGATGGTAAACAAGTATGGTAAGTTTCAAAGCAATACCTCCAATGGTTTGGAAATAAAGTGAGGTGGTACGAAAAACTTAACCAAGCTCAATACACTTTCTAAGTCAAAAAAGGGCCATAATTCTGTCAAAAACCATGACAGAGTTATGTACTCTTGTCTGTAGATGGAGGTTATGATGGTAAACAAGTATGGTAAGTTTCAAAGCCATACCTCTAATACTTTTGAAATAAAGTGGGGTGGTACGAAAAACTTAACCAAGGTGTGACGCCAACGCCGACGCCGACGCCGACGCCGGGGCGAGTAGGATAGCTCCCCTTTTCATAGAAAAGTCGAGCTAAAAAATGAGTATTACATCCTTCTCTATTACTGACTGGTTGGGATCATCTACTGTCTTATCCGCAGTTCTTGTTTGATGTTGAAAACTCACTATTAAAGTCATCTGATGGTGGTTGATGAAATGGGTTGCTACAAATTACAAAATCTCCCTATTGAAAGACCAACAAGGAAATAAAAGTACCTGTCTCTTTAAAGAACAACACTAGCTAACATATTATCAACTGTCAAAGGCACATGTAATGTTTAACACTTTACAGTTCAGAGTGATAATCAGACATTCAGACATGTTTACACCTCTCCTGTACCTGCAAATATCAGATTGAACTTTCAGTCTTATCATGATTTTCAACACATTTAAAACTATTTAAGACTAAAGTTCTCTATAGAATTTTTTAAACTGCACCTGAAATTCATCAAAGCAGAGCAGCCATGTACCCTCAGTGATGCTGTCAGCCACAGGAGGTATTGGATCATACGAGTGCAACTTCTTTACATTAACTTCACGAGGTAGTGACTGCTTCCAAGCATGTATTCCTGAAACACAAATGCACTATAACAGTAACAATATCACATTGAGGTCAGCATTTTGTCCGTGAATTTATGGTGATTTTTTTACACATACATGACTTTTTTTTTTTGTATGCATACAATACTAATGTTTGTGTCTGCATGAATTCATATTCATGCTAAAATACTTACATACCTCAAAATGGACCATTCCCAGAAATTTCACCTCCAAAAATTAAAATACATACAATAATTCAGGACACTGTTAATCAGGGTCTCTTGCTGCTAATATAAAACCGACACTGTACAAAGCAATGCCAGTATGTAAGAAACAGCACTTACTCTGATGAACGTCTAACATGAACTTGTGAAAGTGAACTCTCTGTTTCTTCTCTACTTGACACTGGTCATGGAACAGGTCCATCAACATTGTCTTTCCACAACCTACAGATATATACACAGAGTGAATGAAACAATAACTGGTCATTAGCAACACTGACAAATACAAACTAGATTTTACCTCTATTTGTAATTATAATGGTTGAAAGATGACAGGGATAGCTCTGGCAAAATTGGCTACAAAAATGTTAAATGGTCTCAAAAGAAATTGAATTAGCTGCAACTTTTGAAGAAAGAATATGTTTTGTGTTCTAGGCAAATAGTACCACCTGGAAAGATTGGCTCTAAGAAAAAATGGGCCAGCGCTATCTCTGGATGACTAAGACTCTCTTGTCAGTAATAACAATTAGTCAGAACTGTTTCAAAACTGTGGATTATCACTTTTATTTCACTGACAAAACTCTTGAATTCACCGGAAAACATAAAGTACAAGAGCTGTCCATAATACAGCACACTCGACTATTATGGGTACTTGCTAATAAAACAAAACTTTTATCAGTATAACAGCAAAACAAAATTCTGCTGACTCTACTATAAACAAGAGGGCCATGATGGCCCTTTATCGCTCACCCGAGTACAACTGCTTTTAACAAAGTTGCTAGAAATCATCGAAACAACCTTTCTGACAAATTTCCAGGATATTTGGGCTGAAAATGTTACCTCTAGAGTGTTAACAAGGTTTTTCCATATTTGGGCTCTGTGACCTAGTTTTTGACCCAAGATGACCCATATTCGAACTTGAGCTAGAAATCATAGAAACAACCTTTCTGACAAATTTCCAGGATATTTGGGCTGAAAATGTTACCTCTAGAGTATTAACAAGGCTTTTCCATATTTGAGCTGTGTGACCTAGTTTTTGACCCCAGATGACCCATATTGAAACTTGAGCTAGAAATCATCTTAACAACCTTTCTGACACATTTCCAGGATATTTGGGCTGAAAATGTTACCTCTAGAGTGTTAACAAGGTTTTTCCACATTTGGGCTGTGTGACCTAGTTTTTGACCCCAGATGACCCATATTCGAACTTGGGCTAGAAATCATCAAAACAACCTTTCTGACAAATTTCCAGGATATTTGAGCTGAAAATGTTACCTCTAGAGTGTTAACAAGGTTTTTCCATATTTGGGCTGTGTGACCTAGTTTTTGACCCCAGGTGACCCATATTAAAACTTGAGCTAGAAATCAACCAAACAACCTTTCTGACAAATTGCCAGGATATTTGGACTGAAACAGTAGCCTCTAGAGCCTTAACAAGATTTTTCTATTTTTGGGTCATGTGACCTAGTTTTTCATCCGAGATGACCCATATTCGAACTCGTCCGAGTAATTACTGGGACAAACATCCTGACCAAGTTTCGTGACAATTGAGGCAAAAATGTGACCACTAGAGTGTTAACGAACTAATGTGGACGGACGACGGACATTCATCGATCCTAATAGCTCACCCTGAGCCAGCTCAGGTGAGCTAACTAGAAAAGTTGAGTCATAAAAAAAGTCAAAATCTATCACTTTATATTCAGTTTTTGGTAAATTAATTGTTTGATACAAAATGTACCCCTGACAACTATTGTTAAGCCATAAGTGGTTACTGAGGTATGTCCATTATAGATTCTTGCATGCAAAACTTCAACCAAATTTTCAAAGTCAAACAAGGGCCATAATTTGTACTCAATTTCTACAAAAGTTGTCTGATTTGACTGTGTGACACCCCTAAAGACATTAATGAAGTTTCAAGTCAATATCGTAAGTGGTTACTGAAATAATGTGCATGATAGTACTTTGCATGCAAAACTTTAAACAAAATTTCAAAGTCAAACAAGGGCCATATTTGTACTAAATTTATACAAGAGTTATCTGACTTGCCTGTGTGACACCCCTAATGACATTAGTGACATTTCAAGTCAATATCATAAGTAGTTACTGAGATATGTGCATGATAGTACCTTGCATGCAAAACTTTAAACAAAATTTCAAAGTCAAACAAGGGCCATAATTTTGTACTAAATTTATACAAGAGTTATCTGATTTGACTGTGTGACACCCCTAAAAACATTTATGAAGTTTCAAGTCAATATCATAAGTGGTTACTAAGATATGTGCATGATAGTACCTTGCATGCAAAACCAGAGCTGTAAAGCTGACGAAGACACCAACGCACAAGTGGCTGTAATAGCCGAGCTAAAAATGATCTTAGCAATGAATAATGGCAAATATATATTACATCCAAATACCATGTTAATTTATTTCATCCATGAATGAATTATGCAAAAAGAAATACATAAATGTTTGTTTTTTACCTACACTTCCATACAGATATAGCCCCTTTGGAGAAGTAATCTTCTGCTGACCAAACAACTGAAAAGAAACAAGAGTGTGAGGTTAATACTCAGAGTAATAATTACTCTATGTCACCATTTTCGCTCTGATATAATCAGATCAGACAACCCATACTCCATGTTTAACAAGAGCTGTCTGTAAGACTATTCTCAGTGCTTGACAATAAAACAAAACTTTTGTCAGTAGAAAACTGTAATCACAAAAAATAAAAAGAGAGTAAAAAGGTATCTATGGTAACTTAATTGTTTGATACCTCTGAAAATTAAAATAATTGCTATGTTTCAAATAACTTCCATAAGTGGTTGCTGAAGTATGTTCATGATAGTACTGTACAATTTATGGTAAATTCAGTCAGAGTTATGAAACTTAAATGTTAGATAACGCTGAACAAAATTGGTTAGTTTCAAATAACTCACATAACTGATTACTGAAGTATGTGCATGATACTACTAGTAGAACCTTGCAAGCCAATATTCTAACTTCAACATGGGCCATACTTTGCAGTAAATTCAGTCAGGAGTTATCTAACCAGAGTGTTTGAAATCCTCCAATATTGTATTGAATTTTTTCTTTATCAATCCCCCAAGTGATTTACGGAGATGTGTTCACGATAGTTCCTAGCATACAATGCCTTAACCAAATTCTCTAAGTCAAACAAGGGCCATAATCTGGAATTAAATTCATACAAGGGTTATTATCAACTTGAATGTCAGAAACTCCTGATGACTTTAATTAAGTTTCTAATCAAGTGCATAAGTGTTTACTGAAATATGCGTATAATAGTAGCTTGTATGCAAAACTTTAATCAAAATTTCTAAGTTCAACAAGGGCCACAATTTGTAAGTAATTCAGTCAAGAGTATTCAAACTTGATTGTTGGAGACCGCTGAACATTCTAAAGATGCTTCAAATCCATTTCAGCAATGATTATTAAAGATATATGCCTGATAGAAGCTTGTATATAAAACTTTAACAAAATTCAGCTTACATGCAAAACTTTAACCAAACTTTTTAAGTTCACAAACGGCAATAAATTTGTATTAAATTCTGTCAGGAGTTATCTAACCTGATTGTTTGATTCCCCTAAATACTATATTGATGTTTTGAATCAATCCTATGAGTTGTTACTGAGATATGTCCATGATAGTGCCTTGCATGCAAAACTTTAACCAAAGCTGTAACACCACTGACTGTTATTATAGCCCTCCTTATTCTTCAAACAGTCAAGCTAATCTTTTTCCCAACCTGGATGACTTTACATGCCACAAACTTGCCATATAGAATGCTTTCATACTGACTAAGTCAAGTGCCATAACTCAGGTGTTACTGTCTGGTCTGATATCAAAACTACATCCAGGTCGGCAATTTTCTCATTCCAATGATCATTAATTTAATTTGTGTATATTTTGGTGTCGAGTCTATGTCAATTATTGATTAAAATTAGTAAAGTAGCAGTATCTGCTAAAAGATTTTTGGGACATACATACAGACTGACAAGAGCGAATATATATGCCCTCCAAGTTGCTGCTTAAAAATATCCAAACACCATCAAATACAGAATCTAGTCAATCTGCCAACAATCACACCCACACACTGATTCTGACTATAAGTTTAAGGCAGTATGAGGCAGGAGAAAAGGCACACACTGTAGTTATATCAACTAGGTATATAAAACTGTTTCCATTGATAATAATGATATTGAAAACAGCATGACCTTTCCCAATTACCTTTTGATATAATGCATTGGCTTTAGCAGGTGGTCTGTAGTTCAGTAGCTGAACATTCAGTCTGTCAAGGGAGGCAACTATTTTCTTCTGGTATTCATCTTCAGTTAGCAGCCCTTGATTTACTCTAGACATATACACTGACATTGGTGTGGCAGCATCATTTTGTACTGAAAATATGCAGGATTTATTAGATTAGCCCATGAAATATACAATGTTTCGTAGCAGAATTTTCAATTGGTAAATGTCTCTTACATTCCAGTTTTTCATTTTTGACCATCACTTCAGTTTTCAAACAAAGGGCTGTAATGTATCATTGAATCTTTGATGAGCCTGATGACTAACAGGTTCTTCGTAAAACTACAAAAGGCAATGCTGTCTTCAATAGCAAAAGCCAGTTGTTGATCAAACAAGAAAGGCAACTATTTCCTTCTGGTATTCATCTTCAATGTAGAAGAACTATGCAACATTTTGTTCAAGGAGAAAAGACCTTGTTCTTTTCTGCTGCATATGATAGATACATTGCATGTTCAGCAAATGTTAGCTGTACATCTTCTATAGTTGTGACAATAAAAAGTAGTGTTCCATAGAATTATGTTACTCAGGCATAAAAGAAAGTGTAAATGAATACCAGTCAATTTTCTGTTTAGAAGTGATTGTTCGTCCTGTGACCAGACAAGCAGCCTGTACTGGTGTGTCAGGCTGGTCGTCCGGAAATCAATTTCTTTGCATAAGAGTTTCTCTTGATAATAATGTCCTAGGGGATAATGTCTGTTTACAATTTTATTGTCTTTGCTATATTCCATATTCATTAATTGCAAATAAACTTGAAACTTTTTAAACTAGACAATGTCAGAGCAGTAATAAAGTACCAGTAGTACTTATTATCTAATCTACACTAGCTTTTGTATTGTTCACTCTGTCAGTAAAGAAATTGACTTCCGGACGACAGATCTGAACATTTTTATCATTATTGAAATGATTGCATTTTAAAACTGTACTGGAAGAATAGCTGACTGTTTGTTTATATATAATCAAATGATTAGATTCAAAAGATATAAAAATATTATTTTAAACGAGATTCTGAAATATCATATGGGACATTTCTGTTGCAATGTAATTCTTTTGGTCGACCCACGAATTCTGGTGCACATATTCCTGTGACGTCAAAGGTCAACACACTTTATATTTTGGAAGCTGTGTAAACAATTTGATAATCAGCATAAATAAAGAAAGTCGTATGCTAAATGTTAGATGTTATTGATTATAGTTTGACCTTGGTTGTTTCTTAATTTAATTTATCATACTCCGTAGTGAAATAAAGGGTTCTAATTACAACGAAAACTGGGCCAACCAGCATAACAGGTTGCTTTGACCTGGAAAGGTGAACTGTTCCAACAATACAGCAAAGAAAAAAGTTATGACTTGTGCAACTTGTATTTAAGTATCAAAAATGAAAAGAAACAAACATATGAAATATATGAACAACTTTTTAATACACTTTTAGGCTTAGGTCAAGATTAGCACCAACAGCTCAGTTTTTACACTGTATATGTATACTTTTTCATTTATTATAATGTGATAATCTTTGTGTTAACATGCATATCTCATTTTATCTATTTATGAATATGATTTGTGTTTGCATCAGGTGATATATCTTAATCAATACTTTCTTCTCACTTCTATCTGTATTGTAACTAAATGTTTTGTTATGATCTGAAATGTGTATGTGCTATTAAGTCGGTCAAAAGCTATACATAGCTTGTGTTACATGTTAAATCACTCCGACAATAAATAAATATTGTATTGTATTGTATTGTATTGGCTACCTCATCTTTTGGTCTAGGTACCCGGATCCGGCTACCTAGACCTCTGTAAACAGGTAAAAGGAAGTGCCTCCCAGACCTGACGCAATAAGTATAATTTTTCTTGATGTCTGTTATTCGATTTATTTTACAACATTTAGATCTACTAATTCAGTGTCTGTGACGGGGGAAATCATGAAGATCTACGTGAAAAAATAAACGCTAGAAAAATATCCGACAATATGGTTGGTCCGAACTTGGACATGTTCTTGCGTCAACAGATGCCCTTGGATAAAATTTGAATTAAAACAATTAAACTACCTCCTGATTCTCGGACATCAGTAAGTAAGTAAGACCTGCAAATGTCTTTTAGCTTATTTCTATGCTTAATTAAGAAGTATCTTCCATTCATGTTTTCTGGAACGAAATAATTTGTTGTTGTTGTTGGTTTCGTCCTTGCTATGAAACGTTCTGTACGAAATATACGAATTTATCATCGTCATCTTAGTACTTTTTGTAGATAACACCTTCAAGTCAAGTCAAGTAATATTTACCGATAAAGTCGGGTTTAGACATAACATTGGTACAGAGTACATAAATAGAAAAACTCTGAAGAGCTTTTAAAGCCGATATTGCGATTAACATACATGATGAAAAGACCAAGGCCAAGGTAAGATAGAAATAGTATTGCGCAGTATTATATCACATGACCATAGCAAATATCAAAAGTATTATTTTCATATCTTATATCACCAGTATTAGTATTACCTTAAATCTATTAAATCACAGGTAGCACATCCTGCAGTATATCACAAAGCACAAATGGAAAGAATACGTTTAAAAAAGGAAAAAGCGCAATAAAACAAGTGGTAATTTCAAAGCTGTGTGAAAGCTGCTGATCCTGGCCTAAGTCTATGAACTGTCATAAAGAAAAATATAAATAAAACTCTGAGAAGGAAAAGAAACACAAAAGTGTGACCGCTAAGAAATGGTTTGAAAGAAGTTTATCCCCCCAAATCAGATTTGGCAGGAATTAACTGATCAACAGCTTCCTCACAAACAATATACACATGCTTGATAAATAAAATTGTTATACTACATATAACAATAGAACTAAAAAAAGCTAAGCAACTGAAAAACTAAAGCTGCCGAAAACAAGGGAGCCAGCAAAAAATAAAAATATAGAAAAAGAGACCATTATGCGAAAGCGAATTATGAAAGCAAACAAAACATAAACATACAGCAGACAGGGTGCAGGTGCACGAAGAGCAATGACACTCTGGTGTGCTCCAGCTCCCGATCAATGCTTTGAACTGGTTGTATGAAAAGCATTGTCTGAAAGCATCAGGCAGGAAGTTATACAGCCTGGCTGCTGAGTAATGAATTGAGTGTTTGACATACCTCTTTAGCTGTTTTTGGTTGAGAAGGAGGATGTCGTATGCATCCTGACACGAACATCTGTGTTATGTCTGCAGCCAAAAGAAAACATTCTGAATCCATTATTACATACATACCCACCTGCGTATGTCTGTCTGTAAAAAACACCTGCTGTACTTAAAATCCCAGGGTCACTTTGAATTTACTGAAATAAAATTTATTGCTAGGATAATAATAGAACCATGTTCTATTCACTCTAAAACAAGGTTTACATTATTATGCCTTTCTTTCGTATTCAAGTTGTTTCTTCAAGAAAGAGAGTTGTCGGTAAGCCTATTGCAAGCGATTTGCACAGTTATTCCCAAAATCTATGTTCCTATATGAGAACCTAGGTTCTCAAATAGTGCCAAACCGAATACTTGGTAAATACTCCCTTCTTCCGAACAGGCTTCAAAAATATACTACGGCAGAAGGACTGCGCAGCCTAACAGAGCAAACATCAGTTATTGGAACTCCAAGGAAGCCATGATAGGTTGCAGGGTTGTGACAACAGGTGTCTGTTGTACCTGTTCCTGTTCGGATTGTGGACGCAGGGAGGTTGGCAGACTTAGTCCTACTTTGTACTTCACCATCATTGATCCCGAGCAATCAACCATTATAGTGGAAGGTATTGTCCAGTCAGGAGACGATGAATTTACCATATGAATTATTAACACAAGTGACAAAGAAGTTTATATTCCAACTGAAGGCCTATTGGTGTTTGTGAATCTTACTCTGAAGCGTCCAATTTCTCATTTCATATGGTTAGGACAGCTAACAAACAAGAAAATTATGATAAAAAGGAAGTTCCAGAACACCTAAAAGACCTTTTCGACAGAAATAGGACATAATGAAATCAAGATCAGGTGGCCAAACTTCGTGCTTTGCTGAAACAAATTGGACTTGGGTAAAAATAATTATGTTAACATGAGATGGCTTGACCCGTTTCTGTGTACACTACATGCGTTTAAATGATGTGACAATGGAAGGTGCATATGTCATACATAGGGTGGAGGAATCGTTTAGATTCCTTGTTTGGTTCAAAGTGGTTTAGCTGTATTGAGCTGAATTCAGGTTTTCGGCAGGTGGCACTCGATTCAAAGGACAATCACAAACCATCTATCAACAAAAATAGTATCATCTGGCTTGTGGCGGATTTTGCAACAAGAGCTAGACCCTTGCATAAGTTATGTGAGAGAGCACGGACGTATCTGTGTTCAGATGAATCAGCATTTGAAAACTTGAGGACTTGAAAACTGCTTTTACTTACTACAACACCCATCTGGGCAAATTCACAGCTAGGAAAATCATCCATCCTACTAGTACTCGATACGGATTCGAGCTAGTTTGCAACTGGGTCAGTCTTGTCGCGAGAATCTGATGGATTATAGAAAGTAATAGCATATAATGAACAAGAGCCTTAACATACATAAATGTTTGTTTACAAATTGTCATACATGATGTATTATTTTTCTAGAAATAGATACTGTTTAAACTAACTTTAATTGCGTTGTGTACTTTTTAGTAAAAATCCCTTTGCGTTGTTGATCGCTTACATGTTTTCATGTTTGCAATTTGTCACATATTTGTATCATTTTGTTATTGCGATAAACATGCAATTTCTTGAGAAAGAGACAGACAAAAAGAGAGATCAAAACGGGGAAGAACAGTTGAGAAATAAGATTGGTCTCAGACTCTAAAATTAAAAAGCTATTTTTTGGCGCGGGGTAAACGTATAATGAGTGTTTTAACTGGAGATGCTTTCTAAGCTTGACACTACATAAAGTTTTTGCTTTGCAAATAAAAATGCGTGTATTTAAAACAGCGGACATTCTCAGTTCAATGCAACTCATCGACGCACGTGTGGTGTTGCATAGAGCTCCGTACTCTCCAACAAAACTAAAACTGATGGAAACTGTGGATATCACTCTTGGGAGAGGTGAAGCTACTATCATCAGGGATATGACACACACACAAGTCGGGGAACAAAGTGTCAGCTGTGATGTACTGCTTGCAAAAACCTCTAAATGAAGAAATACCAACTGCAGCTACAACTCTTCTTATGTCAGGTGGTACCTGCTAAACGTGACTGGGTGAAAGTGGAACCTATCACCCTTGTGATCCAAGCCTGATTCCTAAGCATTTAGCCCCCTGCCAACTGGAGGAGTATGAGTTCAGATACCCGTTTGTAGATGTCGGAGGTGGTTGCTACTGGGCATGCCCCTGAATCGGTAATTTATTAAGGACTCCTTTCAGTTTCGTGCTCTACCAGGAACAAAAGACTAGGACACATCTAGCACAGAAGGTCACCTTCGTCATGGTAATGTTTTAGTATTGATGAAGATTGCTATGGGAAATGTAGATGTAGGAATGAAAGGCATCATGGAAATGCTGAATGCCGCTTTCAAAAAGAATTCGTCAGCTCCAGGAATGTACCTAGATTTAATTAAAGTGCCCAAAGTGCGCCATTGTGGATTTAAAATGACCCAGTTTTGGATACTTTCCTAATTAGACATCATTTTTGAAATGTAAATAGACAATATAAGGAATATTGTGTAGCTTTTGTTTTGTAAATTTTAAGTAGGACTGTTTATCGAACAGTGAATCTTTTTTTCAACCATTAGCCGGATCACTTATAAGACGCACAACTCAAATACAGGCTTATTCTATTCTTTGGGTAAGTGTAAGGGAAAAATCCATTGGCAAGTGCTTTAAATATTGCAAAATACGCGAAGTATTATATATGATCAAACCTCTTTTATGCAGTCTCGTGTAACTTAATGGACACTGTCAATGATAAAAAGCATTTAAATCCAAAGGACACTGTGTTAAATCCAATAGTCCACATGTACACATAATGTCTTTCGAATGGTTGAAGGTATACATTTGTCAGTAACTGAGATAATGTTCTCTGTATTTCTGTTCGTTGGACAGTTTGATTATCAAAATAGGGGTACCAGGTCTGGGAATTGTCGAAATATTTCTTTCCGTGTGTGTTTTATTCATAAGTTTAGTTAGGTCGGGAAGATGAGAACTACTTTATCCTCTTTTTATTTTGTCAGTGGCTTTTTGTGAATTTGCATTATTTGTATAAAGATAAGGAAAAAGCCACAGTTGAAAGGTTGTTTCTTGTATTTTATGCATTATGTCATTTTGTTTTAGTGCAGAATGTTGCTTGATGATTTTATAGTTTATTCTAATTTATTTTAGCTCGATTGTTAAGCAAGCTTGAAGCTTATCGATTCACTCTCGAGTTCGCTTCCTGAAAAAAAAGTACTGGTGTCATATGAGGAGGTACGGCCGTGACCCCAGTGAGTCTCGAACCCACAACCTCCGGGATGAGCGGCAGACACCTAAATCCTCTACACCACCCGCTCCCCTGATGATATTGATAAAGGAGCTACCGTTGATCCACCAATGAGCAATGAGTATGACTTATGGTAGTTTACATGTTCATATTACAGTAGTTGTTTTATTATATTAAGAGTATTGTAGAAAATAGGATGTACCTTTCAAAGTAAAAGGATGTCCAGCTAGATTATGTATATTATTAATCGGGCTATTTTCTTATTCTATGTTACAGTTGCTAATGCAAAAAGAAGATTTAAACGTGGGTGCTTATCTACAGAAGTCGATGCTTTCTACGAGAGGGTCTACACGATTGTGTGTGAGGGCATAGGGCGTGAATGCACATACATACGGGTTATTCACAGTGAGGGCCTACATACATATTACCGGCTGAAATCGACATCCTTGACTTATATGGAGAGCCTCGATAGATGCGTTAAAATGCGTTAAGATACGAAGTACTTTACAGTATAATAATCTCATAATTTCTGCGTATGACATTGTTAGACCTTGAGAAATAATAAGTGTTGGACTTTAATTCAGTTATTGACATTCTAATTTTTGACACATTGATTACTTTGTCGAAGTTATTATACAATAAATGCACACACAGATGAGTACACTTCGAGTGCAATATAACTAGTGGCAAGGTCCGTCCGTGTCTTTGGACAGAGAGCAGAGAAGGGTGTGTTAGTGGTTGGACACTTGCTGGTTAATTGAGCATCTATAAGGTTTGCAATTTACCTTTTATCATAAGGTATCTAAATGTAGATGTATATGTTAATTGCAAAAAGGCAATGCATTCCTTTATTTTTTATATATTTTGTGACAATGAATAATCTTTTCGGGTAAAAATTAAATTGTTTATTATCGTCTTGATACACGATATTTTGTATTATAAATCTGCTCGCTAATTAAATTTGAATTATTTAGGGTGAAAATACATATTTAAATTAAAATTAGAATTCTCCGTTTCATCAAAAATGTAAATATAGTGATACAATATAAGAAATATCTCCTTGTCTAGCTTTCGCTTTTTAACGTCCGCTTCATTTTACTTTTACGTACTTTTTAATGCCGATAGCCTAGTTAAGCTATTGCTCTAAAACATAAAATACCATTATAACCTGACTTTACAGTGTAAATTAGATAACTATGAATGGTGTCACTTTTTTTCTTAGAATATCAGATTCTGTGGTTACGTTTTGCCCATTTTCCTGCAGAAGAAATAAAGATATTGCTTTGAAACTTGAAACACGCATAAGTTGACTATGAAATACAAGTTAGATGAATAATGGTCCCGAAGTATATCTCCAGTTTTAAAGCTTTAACATTTTCCGTCTTTGTCTTACACCCTCCTTTTAAGGGCTTTCAAGTTTAAAGTGTCATCCCAGACCGAAGCATACTTTAGGTTTGTAGAGCCATAAATACAAACTTACTTGAAGAAACACAAAAATCTGAAATGACAAGTCATTACTCTCACATAAAATAATGCCGAGATCGAACATTTTTTCTCATAAATTGATTGATATTGGTATGCATTTTCTTATTTAGACCATCTTTTATACATCTAAAAGGTATTTGAGGAATTGAGAAAAAGACGATTTCTATTTTGGCGACACTCTTCCAGTAAGTTCACAATTCTTCTTCTGTAATCTACATGTTACTCCTCTAGCTAAAAAGGTAAGATATGATTTTACAATAATTATAGCAAAACACAAAAAAAAAACAAAAAAAAAAACAACAACAACATAAAATCAAACAACAACATAGCTGATGTAAAACAGAGTCAGTCTCTTCTCAAATTAACTTGCTTGCTATAATATTGTTGCTGTACAAATTAAGCTGAGATCTATCTATGCGACAGGTTGATTTTAAAGACATCATGATCTAGGACACATTCATACGCAAATTGGATAAACGTGTGTCGTGTACTTTATCAGATAAAACGACTGAGCAAGTTGAAATTGTACATGGTACATTGATTACTTAACTAATAAGAAAATCTGTAACTCGGCCTGAGTTTGATAACATTCAGAGCTGTGTTTATCGAATATACGTAGTTAGAAAATTACTCACTTCCATTTTCGTTTCAAACAGGCATGCTCGTTTTATATATTCAAATTCATTGGAAGCGGCATGCATGTATACCTTAGCTACACAGCTATTCGGAGCTTACGAATATCCACATTTGAGCACTAAATGGAACGCCGCAGCTGTCTTATGTGGGGTCAGTTCTTTAAGGGGAGCGGTGGTGTAGAGGTTTAGGTGTATGTCGCTCATCCCAGAGGTTGCGGGTTCGAGCCCTACCAAGGTCACGACCATACCTCCTCATATGACACCAGTACTGGTTTTTCCAGGAAGCGGACTCGAGCGTGACTCGATAATCTCAAACTTTTCTTCACAATCGAGCTAAAATAAATTAGTATAAACTAAACTAAAACTAATTCTTTCTATATTGTCCTGATAGTGTCTTATTATGTCAAAAAGCTCTGTCATTATGTTGAAAATGTTTACCATCTTATCCACCGTTTTTCACAATGTCTCTTTTATTAGTACTTTTACATAACATAATGTTTATTTTCTTGTCTGTTCATGAACGGCGTCATATCTAACTTATTGTACCATCGTTAAACCGCGAGCTGATACAGAACCAGTTTCAAGGAAATCGATAATCCAATACTGTCTACATCAATATTGCATGCTAGCGCTAAAGTGGGACTGTTAAATTTTACCGATAAATGATATCGAGCTGACTAACTGATATATTGCACTAAATTTAAAGAATATTTGATAGAAATTGAAGAGGGGCAATGTGATGAAACATGACTTAATAAATAATTATCGTGTCAATATTTTTTTAAGTTCATAAACCATATAAATGATAAAACAATGAATAACATTTTATGCACAAAATACTATATGTGTAATGACATGTACATAATATTTTGTCAAAAACACTTAATATTACACATTTAGTATAGAAGATATGTCATCCTTCAATGAAATTTATAGATCATTAAGGTGCTTTATTTCTTAGAATAACCAAGGTTGACCCAATGCTATGCAGATTTTTTTATAATTAATTAAAGAAGTGAGATTCAACATTTAAAGCAGCACCGAGTGTCTAACCAGCGAGATCCTCCATTTTTCAAAAATTCGAGTGGTCGGTGTAAAAGAAATTTATTATATAAAAAGACAGCCGAGAACTTGATTCGTAATTTAATAAAGCATTTGTTTTACTATTATATTTTGGGTGGCCGCTTTATATACTTGCTTGTTTTCAATGGTAAAACTTTTATCAAAAAAGGAAAATAAAAGTTTGATAATACGAAAAGCAGATCCAAATTTACTTATAAGGTAAGCCAAAATAGGGCTTTATGTTGACTGACAGCCGATTGTCCCCTCTTTACTTGTCTGACCATACTGTATACTTGTTGTTCGACCATACCCTGTCATTCACATTTTCATTTTTTTTTCATAAATCTCTTACATTCCTCTTGTTCATTCACATTATATCACTCTTTTTTGTACTTTTTGTGTATATTTTCTCATATAATACGTGTATCTTATACACACGTCACTCCTTTCACTCGCTCTTTTGTATTTTTGTAGTTTTTGTTAATGATGATCTTGAGATATGTAAAGTATTATGAATTTCTTTTCTGTGTTTATTACCAGCACGAATTGTTGTAAATGAATGTACATTTCGTTTTCTATAAAAGTTACGTAAATAGTATAATAAAGTTTGACATCTAAGTTATCGCACTTTAGTCTAGAAAAAAGAAAAATGAAAGTCCAAGATTAAATGTTTTTTATTTACACATGACTGTTGTTTTGTAATTATTCATAATTTATAAAAACGAAGCAGGTAGGTTTGTCAAAACGTGGTAATACATTATCGAACATTGCGGGGTTTATTACCCCCCTAACAATCAACATCCGGATTAAACCAATTTATGGCGTAATAAAATTGGCTACATGTACATTGATGATGATAATATATAGATTCCATATATATTTTAGAATAAAAAAAACAAAAGGGAATTGTGTCAAATTGAAAAAAGAAAACTAGAAAACAGGATAAAATTTAATATGATGAAATGATTTAAGATGAAATATAAATCGATACGCGCTGCACTGAAAGTCAATTTTGCACTGAATTTATCTCAAATTTAAAGCAAAACATGCAAATACTTTTCGAAGTGACATGTACATATCTCACATTTTCTCTCTATCTCTCTGTCTCTCTCTCTCCAAATATGTTATTTATTTTCCAGTGAGGTCTTGCGTAAGAAAACAATTATAGAAAAGTATCACGACTTTAATAGCCAGAAAAGGTATGGGACTATTGTGTCACACTTTGTGCAATTAACAAAAATATTTACACCTTTTTGACAAGTGGAGGGAACATTTGATAGCAGCCAAACTGAAAAAACACGTATAGGTGACACGCCCCACCTTTGTACGTTTAAGATGTCAAAATACAAATAAACCTCTAAAGAATCCAGTTGAATATATACATTTAACTGTGACAATTGAAAAAAAAACCCACCAAAATACACAATAAGCAGAAAAAAGGTGACACTTCTACCATATTTATTTCATTATATTGAAACAAACAATTTAAAAATCTATATTGACGGTCCCAAATTAATCAATATTTAACAGCTTTAATATGATTTCCGTATGATATTCGATAATTTCCGTGAAAGCCACTTGAACGCCCGATCCGTCAGACTTTACATGTTAACAGTTTATAAATCATTAAATGGGTAGGTGAAATCGAAAACTATGTAATAAAATTTTTGTACCATTTTATTCCTTATATATTTCACTTGCCGATGCAACAAATATATAAGCGATCCTTTAAATGATTTTCTTTATATAAGACGAAATGTTTCAACAAATCACTGAAAAAAATGAAGCAATTTAAGTCCCTCATAAGCATTTCATAGGGAAAACGGGGTGGTAGATTTTAAACCAAAATGGGTAGGTGAAATACTTAATTAATATTTTTAAAATTTATATCACCATTTAGGTAAAAGAATTTACCAACTTTTGTGATAAATGCATAAGCGTAATATAAATCCGTTTAAAAGTTATGACGGTTAAACCGATTTTATCCTTCTTCGTTTAATGTGAAAAATGTATCGATACATCCATTATTGGAAAAATTGAAAGTTCCATATGAATATAAACCGATGAGGTGTCATATATAAATGTAATCCTCTTTACTGATGTAGGTAAACAGGGTCCGTGTAATATACGGACCCTGAGGTAAACGATTGCCAATATAACCAATATAGGAGACGGGTCTCCTTGGGCGCATTTTGATTAACGACTTATTTTAAAGTAGTTCATATCGCCTAAGCAGTAAACGGTTGTAACTCTGTATAATTTCTTTATAGAATAACAACCATTTCGCGCACATCCCTCGATTAACTGCATAGAAAGAAAATTAAAACAGACACTTTAGTGTCATATTGCTGTATCTATTCACATTTATTCATAAAAATTGACTTAATTCTTTTTATGATTAACAGTCGCATTTTGTAATATAAGTATTCGCAATCATCCCAACAGCAAAACTGCTGTTCCATTATGTTGCATTCTATAAATATGAGCTTCATTCAATCTGAAGGATTAATTTAGAATGGAGGGGTAGTTCGGTTTCATGTCAGAAACTGGGTACAATAGATATGAGGGTTTTTAAACCCCCCACATTTTAAAAGGATTATTGACGCTTAGTTTCTTTTTGCGGAAGGCCCTATTTTAACTAAGTCATATGAATATTCGTTCATATTTCTGTACATGTAATCTTTTTTAAACAAAGCATTTACTATTATTATTATTATTATTATTATTATTATTATTATTATTATTATCACGTGGAAAGTTATCGGAAATATTCAGAGGAATAAGAATGAGTTATTACAAACAATAAAAATCTTTAATGAAATGTCAAAATATTTCAATAATAAAGAATCACATTCAAGAAAATTGCTATTTTGAAGGATTACATCCTACTTTATAGCCTACCTGTTTTAGGTCCGTAAAGTTAGCGTAATTGAATTACCAACTGCAAACTGTATGTTTTCGAATTAAAATTTCAATTTCGAACTAGAAGCTGTATATTGGCGAGAAGACATCTGACTAATGTACCGCAGGCTGGCTGTATATTCGCAATTAACATTTGAATTCCATCTGCAGGCAAATTAACATTTTGGATTTCTATGGAACGCCATAGCTGCCTTCTGATGACTTTTAGCATTTCGTTCTGTGCATTTGTCACTATGTTCTGTAGTTAAGTAATTTCGTTCTGTACATTTGTCATTATGCTCTGTAGTTATAACATTTCGTTCTGTACATATGCCATTATGCTCTGTAGTTACGTCATTTCGCTCTGTGCATTTGTCATTATGCTCTGTAGTTAAGTCATTTCGTTCTGTGCATTTGTCATTATGCTCTGTAGTTATAACATTCCGTTCTGTACATATGTCATTATGCTCTGTAGTTATAACATTTCGCTCTGTACATATGTCATTATGCTCTGTAGTTATAACATTTCGTTATGTACATATGTCATTATGCTCTGTAGTAAAATCATTTCGTTCTGTGAATTTGTCATTATGCTCTGTAGTTAAGTCATTTCGTTCTGTACATATGTCATTATGCTCTGTAGTTATAACATTTCGTTCTGTACAAATGTCATTATGTTCTGTAGTTAAGTCATTTCGTTCTGTGCATATATCATTATGCTCTGTAGTTAAAACATTTCGTTCTGTGCATTTGTCATTATGTTCTGTAGTTAAGTCATTTCGTTCTGTGCATTTGTCATTATGCTCTGTAGCAAGCTCTGTTGCAAGCTCCTAATGAGTAATTTTCATTTGTAAACACAACCTTTTTTACCAATCAGGTAATGTCACATTTAATCTTACGGTTTTCCCTGTACTTTTTCAGCCAATCCCGTAGCCGGACTGCAATAGGATCATCTGACCTAAAGACATATCTTATTTTTTCAATAGACAAAATCACCTCTCTTCATCATTAAACAAACATTGCTTTATTTTATTTTTATTGTAAGTATACAAAGAATTATAGACCTAAATAGCACGACGGGTTGGATCTGATTTTAATTATAGCTTAAAACGGCTCTATGAAATAGCATGAACATGAATGCCTCTTTGGCTGTCATGCCATATCTTTGATATCAATAACTTCAGAGGCAAGGATGATAGTGCAGCAAAGTGTCTTCTACGTTTTGAGGAGCTTATAAAATCAATTCAGCATTCACTGTGCTTGAAACTGCTTATTTTCTTACCCCACCCCCTCCAAAATGAAGACATTTTCGAGAAAGTGACATTCACCCGTGTGCTAAGCATCATTTAAAATGAAAGTGCTAATAGACTTTGAACGAAAATGAATGGAAACACTGATACTTTGCAAAAATCGCTGTTTGAACGGCTGCTTCTCATACGCTGGAAATAACCGGCCTTAATTGGGGGGGCAGGGCGACGACTTTAGGCCCAAATGACAGCGGATAATTCCTCCAAGCTATCATTTTTAACTAGCTATTTGCATATTACTGCAGTACTGCATTTGTTTTTAATGATTCTGCATTGTTGAGAATACTTTAATGCTACAGTAAATATAAAATATAGCCGACTTTGACTTATCACATTCAAATTATTTAACTCTAAAGGCAAATATCGCACATATTTTGGCTTATTTTTTAACATTTTCATTCAATAAAATCAACACTGGCTCTGAAATAGCATTTTGATATGTTACTTACAACATTCGGACTCATGTCAGTGAAAAACAGCCCTCTAGCTACTTAATATTTAGGCACGAGGCGTTAAATAACGTAACAGCAAATTCAGTAAATAAAGGGAGGTAATTTGGAACACTCTCGAGATGTTTTCAGGCGAAATTGCTGTCATTATTGGCAAATCCGATGCAGTTTTACAAAAACGGCATTCCATTTCAATGTTTTAAACGTCTTTTGCAGTCATCAACCTTATAAAATAGGGTTTTTATACTGATTTGTGCCAGTTACGTACTAAAAGAGCCAACACCAGTTAGCTCCTATACAAAGAAACGCCCACTAGCAGGCGATATTTGCACACGTACATATTCAGATTTCCGTTTGGCATTTTATCTTATCTAAAGTTTCATGAGAGTCACAATTTCATTCACTAAATGCGCATTTAAGAGACGGATTCATTGAAAATAACCTGTATTTCTTTAAAAAGTACCATTGTGCCCATCTCTTAGTTCTAAATTACCCGCCCTTCTTTTGACAGCTTCGACATGAATTTACATAAAAGACCCTCATATCACAAATATTAGTTTTAAACGGAAATATTTCAATGGTTTTTCATTGTAAATTTCATAAAATGCATGTTCAATCGGTTGCTACTCATTTAAGATAAAATGTTAAGAAATAATCCCATTTTACCACACCGGCACCTCTATTTTAGCCACAATTTCGTGAAAAAAATATGTACACCCGTTTTTCGGCATTTGAGTCCTTGCTAAAATATAGAATTAAGCCAAGCTGAAAACCTGTTCAATGCATAGTTTGAGTTCACTCTAACTGTTATCTCCTTACCTGTACCATTACTCCCATGCTGTTTTCAGGGTTAATCATTAGACAATACCCTGGGGCAGGTGTGAATTCTACAGGTACAGGTGACTTTAATTGTGTCTTTAAGTAGGGATAAAGATGTCAGCCACACAGCATTTTTATTGCCCAGTATTACCCAGTAAAACCCAGCAAAACCCGGGTTTTCCCAGTATTACCCATAAGGCTGGGCAAAATGATAAAACCCGGGTTTTATGCCAACCCTGTTATATTTTCTTGATTTTTCTTGTCCGGTGCATAACTCCAAAAGTGCTGAAAGGAATAACTTGAATCTTAATACAGAGATGAAGTACAATAAGGAAATATGAAGTATCAACTATTAAAGAGGAAAATGATTAACTTGACCGTTATCAATTCTATGGACAATACCCACCCAACCCATCAGTTCCTTTCATATTACATATTCACAGAAATCAAATTCAAACACTGTTATCGTGCAATTTTATAAATGTTATCATCAACTATTAATTTATCATAACTTACATGAAATACAATAGACAAGTGATAATTGTGTGTTTACTATTTCGAACCAACGATTAATAGCTTTACATTGTATTTATTAGTCCCATGTTTGAGTTTTTAACCGCGAAAAGATTTTGTTAAAACTTATTTACAAAAAATAGTAAGTAAGTTCATAAGAAAACATAAGTTAGATAGCTTCTGTAAGGTATACATCCTTCTTTAGCTTTTTAGCCGCTATATCTTATATCAAAATTACGAGAACGGAAAATTCAGTGCTTAATGTATACTTAGTAGACGGTTTTAATCGCGGAGTTTTTATTTCCAATAACTTCGCGGATTTTAATAATCCGGGAATTCAAAATCATGATTTACATCCGAATATTGAGAACAAGAAAAAAGTATTTCCTGTAACGTGAAAAGAAGGAAAGTAACACTTACTGTCACGTACGGTTCGAGCTATAAATGGTCATAAAGACGAAAACTTTCATAGAGTGAAGAAAGAATTGGTGAACTGTTTTCAAGAAACAAGAAACATTTATGCAAAAATACCCTTTGATTATAATAATAGACATTTTCAACAGTGTGTTAACTGTAAGGTATTAGCGATTTATGTTCATATTTGAGCATGGTGCGGTGGTCGAGTAGTTAACACTCTAGACTACCAATCCGGAGACCCCGGGTTCGAATCCCGGCCGGGGCACTTGAAATTTCAGAAACTCTTTTCAGTGTATCCAACCTATCTATAGATGAACAGGTTAGAAACCAAGAGGCAGCCTCACGTGTATGGGTGCTATACACCGGGTATGTAAAAGAACTAAGGGGTCTATTCGTAAAAGAACTAGAGTATGGTACCCGGATTCCCTTGTATCTGCATCTGTCTCTTTTCAACCTGCGCCTGTCAGGACTCTTGGCAAGTTCACACAGTGAGAAGTCCAAGGGTCGGAAGGCACTTATAAACAATCGAAGAAAAAATGTTCATGCTTGACCTACCATTCCGGCTGAAATTTCAGAACTTCAGAAATCTCATAATTAAAACAATTAAATATTTAAAAGAACGTACTTTCCGCAAAAATCATGAACTTCGTGTTTCGCAAAAATGCGCGAATTCAACAAACAGCGATCAGGTTAATTAAAAAGAAATTAATTCATATGGAACTTTCAATTTTTCCAATAATCGATGTATCGATACATTTTTCACATTAAACAAAGAAGGATGAAATCAATTTGACCGTCATAACTTCTAAACGGATTTATATTACGCTTATGCATTTATCACAAAAGTTGGTAAATTCTTTTATCTTAATGGTGATATAAAATTCAAAAATATTAATTAAGTATTTCACCTACCCATTTTGGTTTAAAATCTACCACCCCGTTTTCCCTATGAAATGCTTATGAGGGACTTAAATTGCTTCATTTTTTTCAGTGATTTGTTGAAACATTTCGTCTTATATAGAGAAAACCATTTAAAGGATCGCTTATGCATTTTTTGCATCGGCAAGTGAAATATATAAGGAATAAAATGGTGCAAAAATTGTATTACATAGTTTCCAATTTCACCTACCTATTAATGATTTATAAACTGTTAACATGTAAAAGTCTGACGGGTCGGGTGTCCCCGTGGTTTTCACGGAAATTAACGAATATCATACGGAAATCATATCAAAGCTAGGCTGTTAAATATTGATTTACTTAGGGACCGTCAATATAGATTTTGAAATTGTTTTTTTACAATATAATGAAATAAATATGGTAAAAGTGCCACATTTTTTCTGCTTATTGTGTATTTTGGTAGTTTTTTTTCAATTGTCACAGTTAAATGTATATATTAAACTGGATTCTTTAGAGGTGTATTTGTATTTTGACATCTTAAAGGTACAAAGGTGGGACGTGTCACCTGTACGTGTTTTTTTAAGTTTGGCTGCTATCAAATGTACCCTTCACTTGTCAAAAAGGTGTGAATATTTTTGTTAATTGCACAAAGTGTGACACAATAGTCCCATACCTTTTCTGGTTATTAAAGTCGTGATACTTTTCTATATTTTTTTTCTCACGCAAGACCTCACTGGAATTTTTTTAACATTGCAGAGAGAGAAGGACAGAAAGAGTGAGATATGTACATGTCACTTCGAAAAGTATTTGCATGTTTTGCTTTAAATTTGAGATAAATTCAGTGCAAAATTGACTTTCAATGCAGCGCGTATCGATTTATATTTCTTCTTAAATTGTATGCTCCATTATATTTAATTTTACCCTGATTTCTAGTTTTCTTTTTTCAATTTGACACAATTCCCTTTTACTTCTCTATTCTGAAATATATATGGAATCTATTAATTATCATCAGCAATGTACATTTTTTCTAGACTAAAGTGCGATAACATAGATGTCAAACTATATTATACTATTTACGTAACTTTTATAGAAAACGAAATGTATATTCATATACAACAATTCGTGCTGGTAATAAACACAGAAAAGAAATTCATAATACTTTATATATCTCAAGATCATCATTCACAAAAACTACAAAAATACAAAAGAGCGAGTGAAAGGAATGACGTGTGTATAAGATACAGGTATATATTAGAAAGAGTGTACTTCAAAATCCCCTTGGTCATACTCCCCTTGGTCCAAAAATGGCATAGTTGTCATAATCCCCTCAATGCATTTTACAAGTGGAGAGCATAATATTGAATAAAAAAATTACAGAATGTTTTATTTGTCTCTAGTTTAACTTTACTATCGCGAATGATTGAAAAAAAATAAAATCATTGAAATTAAAATGTAAAATCCATCAAGGGGATTATGACTACTATGCCACTTTTGGACCAGAAAATATACACAAACAGTACAAAAAAGAGAGTGATAGAATGTGAATGAAAAAGAGAGATTTATGAAAAAAAAAAAATGAAAATGTGAATGACAGGGTATGGTCGAACAACAAGTATGGTCAGACAAGTAAAGAGGGGACAATCGATAATTATTTATTAAGTCATATTTCATCACATTGCCCCTCTATCAAATATTCTTTAAATTTAGTGAAATATATCAGTTAGTCAGCTCGATATTATTTATCGGCCAAATTTAACAGTCCCACTTTAGCGCTAGCCTACATTATCGATTTTTTGCTGATTAAGTGATTTATGACGTATCAAAATACGGAAACTTCCGATCGGCCACGATCAATTGATGTAGACAGTATTAGATTATCGATTTTCTTGAAACTGGTTTTGTATCAGCTCGCGGTTAAGCGATGGTACAATAAGTTAGACATGTTAAAAGGAATTTTCACAGACTCAGATATCCAGAATTCAAGAGAGTCTGACGACGAGCGACTCTTACACATTTCACAAGAAGGGAAATGAAGAGTAGAACAAAGTGAACGTCCGAGTTTTTGAATAACTTAAGGGGGGTCACTTGTGAGGTTTTGGATTTTTGCACTTCCGGAAATTTACATTTGTTATATTTGAAAAATGATTATTTAACTAGAAAAAACAATTATGCAGCAGTAAGCTTAGGCACAAAAAATATTTTAGTGCAAAAACATCGAACATTTTTGCGAAAAATATTTTGACCTTACATCTTGTGACTAAATTGATAAACTTTGCCATATGTCAAAATGGGGGTAGGGGTAAAAAATTAGTCACTTCTCAAAAACCGCTTAAGATATTTATTTGATTCAAACTTTATTACAATACGAATTGTTAGGATATAATAATACATTAATAACTAGTTCGTTTTGCAGTTCTTTGTTACAGACCCATGTCGTCATACCACAAAGCTTGTCGAAATCTAAAAAACCACATTTTTTGTCAGTTTTTATTGAATTTCTTTCTTATATGCACATTTACCCCCATTTTTTATTTTTGTATTCTAAAAGAAAGGTTGAAATTATATTGTAGGCAAAATATCTGAAAAACTTTGTTATTTCTCTATCATGAAAATACGCATTTATCAAAAATCGAAAAAATGAATTTTAGTAAAGTGGGTGGAGTAATAATAAGAAGCGTAATATTTATTCAGACGATGAACGAAATACCACTATCTCTTTTTTCATCCTAAAGTATGACATACTACATTAAAATAAATTAAAAATTGATATCGATTTTGAAAAATAGACCTCATACATAAACATTTACAAATACTTAAATTCCAGCTAAGTCTGCTTTTAGCACCTTGATCTGATAATGTATCACTAAACATTAATACTGCGAAAAAGTTAAGGCACCGAACCATCATTTTTTCCTAGAAATTAACTAGCAATATGTTAGTCTGCATCAAAAATAGGGCCAATAAAAATTCTTGTTATTTTGAATTTCAGCAGTGATCTCCCTTAACGAAGCAGACGGTTTTCTGCAAGACGCTGAACGTTTGGTTCCATGCGAGGCTGTTTTCTCAGAAAGCAAAAGATAACCGAAGGTATTGACTTAATTAATCATCGTCAAAAATTATTAAGTTAGCCGATTCTTCCGAAAGCCGGTGGCGCGTAGTTCACGAATATGAGGCTCATCCATTAGCCGACACTTCCGCCGACGAAAAGAAGATCTTAGACTTCAGAGCCCAGGTTAAAGCCAACCGAAAATTGAAACAAGACAAGCGTTCAAAAGGTCCGTTTTCCCGTAACGCACCGTTACTTCGAGAGACACAGCTTCTACACCACAGAACAGAGGGTCACAGTCTACACTGGAATGGAATCGCATGTACGTATTATCACATTTTTTTGCACTCAAGCGATAACTGGTATATCAATTATTTATATTTCCAACAAAGAACAGTTTTTACTTTTTGCAGTTTCTGAAATCCGAGTTTAAAGTAATGCAGCAAAGATAAATGTTATAGAATTTGTTTTAAATGAGTCACATTTAGTCGCCTTGTGCAGAATGAGAGTAATATTTTGGATCAGTTACATGAATACATGTAACAGTAATACATTGAATGCATAATATGTATACATGTATTAGCAAATTATACGGTTTTATGTTGATAAACTGAAGTTTTAAACGCAAGCTTTAAAGAATTAAGAAGTGTGTTTCATATATCGAGCATCAGTTAAAACCGTTCATGTTTAAATAAGTTTGTTTTGCGGGGGAAGGTGTATTTTTTCATTAACAAGATATGTATATGTAAACTAGGCCATATATCCGCATGGAATCAGGCCCAACATTCACGCTAACCAACGTTTGACAAACGGGCACAGGTTTTCAGAGTATTTCCATTTAAGCAACTGTAATGTTTTTACTTCTGTTTTTTCCTGGGCGAGTTTATTTGCATTAAGGTTCTTTAAGCTGTTACAGTACTCATTTGCATGTGGCTAGATTTAAACGTAATCAAAATCTAAATTAAATCTAGTTGTGATTATTTGCAACTGAGAACAGAAAATAATACAAAACAATGAGCATATTTGTTTTTTTCTTTCATTGATATACGGTTGCTATTTTGCAACTAGTCAACAGCAGTTGTTCTTGTATATAATACTGTGTATGGAATGTTGAAAATGTATTCTGGCTGCACGGCACAAAATAAACCGCTTTCCACTGAGCAACGTATGTGTCGCCTAAATTGCATATTCAATTTTGTTCTCATTTGAAGTATTTTTTATATATTTAAGTGTACCCCAATATTATAAGCACATTTTACAAACATATAAATAAAACATAAAAGCAGCAGCATTGGCCTTTCTAATAAAATAACAAGAGAGAGAAATTGATGACTACAACGAGATTGGTAATTCCGAAGTGCTTATATTGTATTACCATTTATCAAAACCACCATATATATTCTATACCCATGTTGGGTCGAGGGCGTACGCGTGAATAGCCGCACTTCGGGTCGTTAGCGGACGCAAGAATAGCCCAACTTTGGGTCGTGAACGGCTACGACAGCTGTCCAGAATTGGTGTTATGCTGAATACTTTGACAAAAAGAATAGCCTAACTTTGGGTCGTGAGCGGATACGACTATGTTTGGCCATCGCCACCAAAAATAATTAATTAAGCCGCGGTAAAAATATTTTAGCTCCGGCATAAATATGATTTTAGCCGCGGCATAAATATTTAAGCTCCGGCATAAATATGATTTTAGCCGCGGCTAAAATCTTTCAGCTCCGGCAAAAATCTGATTTTTTGTTGGCCAACGTCACCAAAAATAATTGTTTTAGCCGCGGTTAAAATATTTAAGCTCCGGTAAAAAAACGATTTTAGCTCCGACAGAAATGTTACACTTTATTTTAGGCGCGGTAAAAAAACGAAATAATGTGGCCGGCCTTGTCAAAAGTAAATATTTATGCCGGAACTTAAATACTTTTACCGCGGCTAAATGAATTATTTTTGGTGGCGATGGCCAACCATAGCCGGCCTTGTCAAAAATAAATATTTTAACTCCGGTGTAAATCATATTTATGCCGCGGCTAAAATAATATTTATGCCGGAACTTAAATATTTTTACCGCGGCTGAATTAATTATTTTTGGTGGCGATGGCCAATCATAGTCGGCCGTTGTTACTCAATATTGAATATTTATATCGCGGTAGAAATGTATAACATTTATGCCGGACATAAAATAGTTTAACCGCGGTTAAAATCATAATTTTACCGGAGCGAAAATAATTATTTTTGATGACAATGGCGAACCTACTCGGCCGCTGTCACTCAATATTAAATATTTTATTCGCGGTAGATTAATGCCAGGGTAAAAACATTTTAGCCGCTGCTTAAATCATATTTATGCCGGAGCTTAAATATTTATGCCGCGGCTAAAATCATATTTATGCCGGAGCTAAAATATTTTTACCGCGGCTTAATTAATTATTTTTGGTGGCGATGGCCAACCATATACGACAGCTGCCCAGAATTGGTGTTATGTCGAATACTATCACAAACATTACACAGGCTACTTTCGTGCACGACACAGAACCAGAATAAGGCAATTGTCGAATGCATGTTTTATAGTGTCCAACGTAATATTTTATGTTATGGGCACAGACGTATACAGCAAAAACCCATATCCACAGTGTCCTAGCGTTCAGTAAGCCGAAACGGAAGTCGTTGATCTGTACGCTGATGATCAGTTAGTTGTTGGCACAAACTGAGGCCACCACGGTCTAGATTTTGTATTGAAAGTTTATTTAAATTGTCTTTTTTGAAGGAGATATTTTTGGGGTAAGTTTGCCAGTTATTTATACATTTATTGTGATCATCTTTGTTTCAAGTAAGGTGTAGAATAGTTGCTCCCAGTTTGATCACTGCCAAAATGACGAAACGGTCAGAGAAAGTTTGACTTTGTTTTCGCATATTTCATTGTATATATAGTTCCTGGTCTATAATTGTGCCATTCTCGTACGTCCAGAGCATTCATTACATAATTTCATAGTTTGTCTGAAAGGTTGGCAAACCACTGAAGCATGAGGATGTAATTGTGCCGGCTTGAAAGAAAAAAACTTTTTTTCTACTCATAGACTTCCTTGAATCGAGATTTAATGACTTGATGCAGAAGAAATAACTGTTTTGATCCATCACTGAAAGTGACCCGACTGTACGTTTAGTTGCAACATTTCAATATAAGACTGAACGATTAGTTTCAAAAAATTAATATTCAGAATTCTAATGAATAAAACCAAATCATATGTTCGATTTACTAGAATCTAGTTTACAAGCCAAATTACGCATTCATTGGTCACATTGATGGGCCACATATGTTATTATTAGTCACGGTTATAAATATTTTTGAAGAGCTGGGTTTTGTCAAAATATTTATATATTTAATTAATGTTCTGTCATGATTTTCACGTTTCGAAAAGCCACTATTGCAGTTGTTCTCCACTTCAAGTAATTTTTTTAATGTATATTGGGCCTGTTCAAGACAATTTGATATATTTCCTGGTTTGTAATGCATACTTACTATAGATGAGTGTTAGAAAACAACAATGCAATCTGATACCGTCAGTCAGTAAGAATTCCAAGAGAAAAATGAGCTGTATGTAGATTAAGTGCATGTTTTTATTTTAATTACATTTGCACTGTTTTCTCGGTATATAAATAATGGTTTCCTGAAATGTGTTTTCTTTAATTTTACAGGTGTGTTCCATACATTTTGTGGATGGGTAACCAACTAAGGACACCCGAATGCCATCCTCACATTATGGTTTACTCTACAAAGGATCCAAACTAACGCCAATGCAGACTGAAAATTGTGACTTTGTGACCAGTGTATTGCAGGTTGATGCACACTGTTTTACAGAATTGTGAAATAATCAAATTGAGGCAGTAATGGTTGATAAGTGTACACATACAATTGACTAAGTTGCACTTGATCAATGTTATTTCTATTGTAGATCTAAGTGGACAAGATATACCGGAACTCAGCTTTCTGTCAAATAATTCAGTGCAGACAGCATTACAAACGATACTGACTTTATACTGGACGGTAATACACAGGACTTAGCTTTTCTGTCTTCATGACACCGATTTCTACTTTTTCTCTAAGTTTTGCCATATAAACTGAATGTGAAAGACCAGATTATGTTGGTATTAACCAGACGTCATTTATGGATATGGGACGGCGGTGTTCCATTCCAAAACCATTGGACTTTTGTGTACTTGTACATACTGTCAGTGTGTTGCAATTATGATTATGGCCATGTTAAATAGTTAAGGAAGTGTACAGTATTCATTAACACTGCTGGATAGGATAGGAAGAACACAACCACCTGTCGACATAAAACTTGATATTATTTTTTATGCTCTTTATTAACCGCCACTCATTCTTCACTGATTCAAAATTGCTCTGTGTGTAAAAACTAAATGAGTGTCTCCTCATTTAAAGAGCGATTAAATCCATTAAAATTCAATATAGTATGACGAAGCAAATATGCAGTGACACGGCAAATTTTAACGTTTCTACAATTTGAGTGTTTCTGTTAAATTCTGATTCAATGCTGAACGCATAACGGTCTGCTTTTGCAATAATTAGAGGATACATGTATTAAACAGGATGCATGCAGCTTTGTAAAGATATTAAAGAAATATTAAACAGTTATAGAAAATTTAGAAGAATAAATTCTTATATTCTCATTGTGTTCCTTGTTTGGTAACAATATGACTGTAACGTTTCTAGAATGTGTTAGGTAGTTTCAAGATGCAACCTCTATGTTTAAGACCTGAATACTGTAGCGGGGAATAAATTTGCTGACAACATATTTATAATAATACGTTATAAGTTACCCCAGCTACCCCTAAGCTTTTATAGCACATCGAATTTGATATGTTTTGCATGAATTAGTTATAATATTTTTCAGGATACTGTTTAGGATGTGCATGGGATTTTGTCACAGTTTTGCATTAACTTGTCACTCAATATTGACGCATCATTATCATTAATTTTGTCTGTGGATTTTTTTCTATAACTATAATAATGGTTCAGCAACTTCACAGCTCCTTCCCGCATGTCACTTCTTTTCCGGTACATATTGCTGGTCCAACACCATGTATGCTTGCAGGTTATATGATGACGGATATGTGATTACAGCTTCGTCCGTTTCATGATGGACTTGTACAGTGTCCTGTTTTACTATCAATTGCTTAAGCGCCAATCAATGCTAAGTAGTCTGTTCCTCGGACACCTGGCTGGCTTGCATACTGTACGCCAATCATTCAACGAAGGAAAAGGTCGCCCATTCATCCGTTTCAACATAATTGTAACCATACATAACTGAATGCCAGGATATGTAAATTTCGACCAATTGATGAGGTAGTCCACATGGTCCTCGTATGTCAATTTTGACCGATGGTCTTCATTACCAATATAACATCTTCTGGAGACAAAACTAAAAAGACACTAATGAAACTGTAAGCAATCACATAAAATCTATCTAGTTTTTGCTGTTAATAATAATAAAACTCAGAGAAATTATTAGCTGATCACTTCCGGGTCCAGCCAGTTCCTGCCATGCCTGTCAATTGTTGATTCACAATATGTTCAACGTAAAGACGTATCTTATGATTCGAAAAAGTATAGTTCAATTATTCCAGTGGCACTAGAGTTTTTGAGCTCTTTTCTTGACACAAAATATCAGCGTGTCTAACGCTAACATTGATTGATTTTCAAATCGGCTTTTATTGTTTAAAACTGGGTCCTAATGTAACCTTATATTAGGACCCATTTCATGCTTCATCTGTAGTAAGGATGCAAATGCGGACCCGGAGATACATTAAATCGTCTTGAACAGGCCCGGTATACATGAAAAATTACTTGAACAGGAAAAAATTGCAACAAGTAGCGGCTTTTTGAAACGTGGAAACCATGGCAGAAATAACATTAATTTCTACTTGTTATCGTTCATTAATGATATTATCAAACACTATATTTATCAGAAATATTATATTATTTCGACAACTAAGTGTACAGATTTTTTTTATACTTCTACACAACTAACGATTGTGTACACTTGAAATTAGGCGTACAGTCGGGTCACTTTCAGTGACGGAACAAAACAGTGATTTTTTTCTGCATCAAGTCATTCAATCTCGATTCAAGGAAGTCTACGAGTCAGAAAAATAATTTTTTCTTCCACGCCGGCACAATTATAGACCAGAAACTATATATACAATGAAATATGCGAACACAAAGTCAAATATTCTTTGGCCGTTTCGTCAATTTGACTATGATCAAACTGGGAACGAAGGCCGATTGCAACTGTACTACACCTTACAAAGATGCAAAGATGATTACAATAAATGTATAAATAACTGGTACACTCACCCCAAAAATATCAAAAATATATTTAAATAAACTTTCAATACAAAATCTAGATCATGGTGGCCTCAATTTGTGCCAACAACTAACTGATCATCAGTGTACAGATCAGCAACTTCCGTTTCGGCTTTTCGGACACTGTGATATTTGGGTTACTGTAGTACATTTTAAAAAACCGTAATGAGAGTAACCAACAAGGTAGTAGTTTTGGTAACGTTTTTTCAAGAATGAATAGCAGATGAGAAAGTAAAGGCCTTGCGACATTGAGAAATGTATACAAATGATCAACTGATCTACTTTAATAGTAATTACGTCTGTAAATTAAGCAAACAAACACAGACGTACATTTGTAACTAGTAATTGATACAATATTTATTTGTATTTGAATACATACATATTTACATACATGTTTTTTGTTTGATAATATTTGTCTCATTGATCTGAATAGCAGTAATTACATAGAACAGATAAAAGTTACACAATATACTTACATTTATCATTTACAATTAAAGAAAAACAAAACAATGAAGGTTCTTGCAGGAATCGAACTCCAAAAAAGGATGAGTCACAATCCTTCGCAACTGATACGGCCGTACGAATAACAGGCCCGCTTAATTTTACTACATGTTTTATAAAACACCTGAAACATTCTGGGTGAATATATATTCAAGAAAAATAAGACATAAAAATTATCCAGTTTTATGATATAGAAGTAGTTATGTTTTAACTTATAAATGGTACCGGTTAATTTTATTATTATGTCAAAGAACGTACTTTTTTGTGATGCAAAGTAACTTCATTTTATATATGAACGGTGCATTTTTTCAGATTTTGATAATAAATCTCGTTCTTTTTTAATTTACGCTATTCCCATTATATATTAGCATTTTATCAAATACATGATTTCACATTTGTTTTATTGATTTTTGTACATCAGTATGAGTTTAATATTGTTTCTTTTATTCAAAATACAGACTTCCAATGCTGAAATGATTCCAATGAATACTCCGGAAAACGACACTGTTGTTGAAATTCCAACAAGAAACAGCCCACCAGGCGGAAGCGACAGTGTTCGTGTTATTTCTACTGTTGCCGAATCAAGTACATTGCGGGTTACTGCGGAAATCCACAATAGAATTCACTGTCCACTGGTACGAATTCAGTTCAGTTCAATCCAGTTTTTGTCTTAAAAACCATTTCTAATTGCGCACCTTTTTCATTTCAGTGATTTTATGTACATTTAACTTAATAATTAGCGGCTGAATTCATTGACTGTTGTGTACGTACACATCCATTTTCGGGCGATTCTTGCGTACGACCACAACCCAATTTTAATCCAAAATATAACTCTGTGGTTTGAGTTATATTTTGGATTAAAATTGGGTCGAGGTCAAGCTGACAGCACCATTTATCAAAAGAACATCACCATTTAAGAAGTGCATTTAAGAATGCAGCTATGGTGTTCCAAAATATATAGTTGGATATTCGTTTGATTGCATACAGATGTACACCAACCAGGACAACCCTAGTCCTATGTTATAGAATTATAATATAGAAAATTTAGAAGAATAAATTCTTATATTCTCATTGTGTTCCTTGTTTGGTAACAATATGACTGTAACGTTTCTAGAATGTGTTAGGTAGTTTCAAGATGCAACCTCTATGTTTAAGACCTGAATACTGTAGCGGGGAATAAATTTGCTGACAACATATTTATAATAATACGTTATAAGTTACCCCAGCTACCCCTAAGCTTTTATAGCACATCGAATTTGATATGTTTTGCATGAATTAGTTATAATATTTTTCAGGATACTGTTTAGGATGTGCATGGGATTTTGTCACAGTTTTGCATTAACTTGTCACTCAATATTGACGCATCATTATCATTAATTTTGTCGTGGATTTTTTTCTATAACTATAATAATGGTTCAGCAACTTCACAGCTCCTTCCCGCATGTCACTTCTTTTCCGGTACATATTGCTGGTCCAACACCATGTATGCTTGCAGGTTATATGATGACGGATATGTGATTACAGCTTCATGATGGACTTGTACAGTGTCCTGTTTTACTATCAATTGCTTAAGCGCCAATCAATGCTAAGTAGTCTGTTCCTCGGACACCTGGTTGGCTTGCATACTGTACGCCAATCATGCAACGAAGGAAAAGTTCGCCCATTCATCCGTTTCAACATAATTGTAACCATACATAACTGAATGCCAGGATATGTAAATTTCGACCAATTGATGAGGTAGTCCACATGGTCCTCGTATGTCAATTTTGACCGATGGTCTTCATTACCAATATACATGTAACATCTTCTGGAGACAAAACTAAAAAGACACTAATGAAACTGTAAGCAATCACATAAAATCTATCTAGTTTTTGCTGTTAATAATAATAAAACTCAGAGAAATTATTAGCTGATCACTTCCGGGTCCAGCCAGTTCCTGCCATGCCTGTCAATTGTTGATTCACAATATGTTCAACGTAAAGACGTATCTTATGATTCGAAAAAGTATATTTCAATTATTCCAGTGGCACTAGAGTTTTTGAGCTCTTTTCTTGACACAAAATATCAGCGTGTCTAACGCTAACATTGATTGATTTTCAAATCGGCTTTTATTGTTCAAAACTGGGTCCTAATGTAACCTTATATTAGGACCCATTTCATGCTTCATCTGTAGTAAGGATGCAAATGCGGACCCGGAGATACATTAAATCGTCTTGAACAGGCCCGGTATACATGAAAAATTACTTGAACAGGAAAACATTGCAACAAGTAGCGGCTTTTTGAAACGTGGAAACCATGGCAGAAATAACATTAATTTTTACTTGTTATCGTTCATTAATAATATTATCAAACACTATATTTATCAGAAATATTATATTATTTCGACAACTAAGTGTACAGATTTTTTTATACTGCTACACAACTAACGATTGTGTACACTTGAAATTAGGCGTACAGTCGGGTCACTTTCAGTGACGGAACAAAACAGTGATTTTTTCTGCATCAAGTCATTCAATCTCGATTCAAGGAAGTCTACGAGTCAGAAAAATATTTTTTTCTTCCACGCCGGCACAATTATAGACCAGAAACTATATATACAATGAAATATGCGAACACAAAGTCAAATATTCTCTGGCCGTTTCGTCAATTTGACTATGATCAAACTGGGAACGAAGGCCGATTGCAACTGTACTACACCTTACAAAGATGCAAAGATGATTACAATAAATGTATAAATAACTGGTACACTCACCCCAAAAATATCAAAAATATATATTTAAATAAACTTTCAATACAAAATCTAGATCATGGTGGCCTCAATTTGTGCCAACAACTAACTGATCATCAGCGTACAGATCAGCAACTTCCGTTTCGGCTTTTCGGACACTGTGATATTTGGGTTACTGTAGTACATTTTAAAAAACCGTAATGAGAGTAACCAACAAGGTAGTAGTTTTGGTAACGTTTTTTCAAGAATGAATAGCAGATGAGAAAGTAAAGGCCTTGCGACATTGAGAAATGTATACAAATGATCAACTGATCTACTTTAATAGTAATTACGTCTGTAAATTAAGCAAACAAACACAGACGTACATTTGTAACTAGTAATTGATACAATATTTATTTGTATTTGAATACATACATATTTACATACATGTTTTTTGTTTGATAATATTTGTCTCATTGATCTGAATAGCAGTAATTACATAGAACAGATAAAAGTTACACAATATACTTACATTTATCATTTACAATTAAAGAAAAACAAAACAATGAAGGTTCTTGCAGGAATCGAACTCCAAAAAAGGATGAGTCACAATCCTTCGCAACTGATACGGCCGTACGAATAACAGGCCCGCTTAATTTTACTACATGTTTTATAAAACACCTGAAACATTCTGGGTGAATATATATTCAAGAAAAATAAGACATAAAAATTATCCAGTTTTATGATATAGAAGTAGTTATGTTTTAACTTATAAATGGTACCGGTTAATTTTATTATTATGTCAAAGAACGTACTTTTTTGTGATGCAAAGTAACTTCATTTTATATATGAACGGTGCATTTTTTCAGATTTTGATAATAAATCTCGTTCTTTTTTAATTTACGCTATTCCCATTATATATTAGCATTTTATCAAATACATGATTTCACATTTGTTTTATTGATTTTTGTACATCAGTATGAGTTTAATATTGTTTCTTTTATTCAAAATACAGACTTCCAATGCTGAAATGATTCCAATGAATACTCCGGAAAACGACACTGTTGTTGAAATTCCAACAAGAAACAGCCCACCAGGCGGAAGCGACAGTGTTCGTGTTATTTCTACTGTTGCCGAATCAAGTACATTGCGGGCTACTGCGGAAATCCACAATAGAATTCACTGTCCACTGGTACGAATTCAGTTCAGATCAATCCAGTTTTTGTCTTAAAAACCATTTCTAATTGCGCACCTTTTTCATTTCAGTGATTTTATGTACATTTAACTTAATAATTAGCGGCTGAATTCATTGGCTGTTGTGTACGTACACATCCATTTTCGGGCAATTCTTGCGTACAACCACAACCCAATTTTAATCCAAAATATAACTCTGTGGTTTGAGTTATATTTTGGATTAAAATTGGGTCGAGGTCAAACTGACAGCACCATTTATCAAAAGAACATCACCATTTAAAGCGACTGCACTCCAGATGGACAAGTTACGCTAAAAAAAGAAAATTTTCAATTTCAAGAAAACAATTGTCATTACTGTATCAGGGGCATTGTATTATGATAACGTGACAAGTTTTCTAACAAAAAAAAAAACAATTAAAATGTGTTGTTTTGCTTACTTTTATTGTAGAAAATATCACCCCGTGACTAACGGGGTGGACTCTTTGGTATATCAATATTTTTAACTCGCATCAAATCAGCTGACTCCGTAGTGTAGTAGGTTAAGCCGCTGTAAATTTTTTGTAAGCGCAAAGGTCCGAGTTCAAAACCTGGCTCGGGTAAATATTTTTTTTCTACCTTTATTTTTAGCTCTTACACAAAGAAAATAATCTTGATGCTGACAAATTGAATATATATTGATTTTACCAAAAAAATAAAATTTACTAAGAATTTGGAGTGCAGTCGCTTTAAGAGGTGCATTTCAGAATGCAGCTATGGTGTTCCAAAATATATAGTTGGATATTCGTTTGTTTGCATACAGATGAACACCAACCAGGACAACCCTAGTCCTAGTAGGAAGTCTTCAAGGGATTCTGAAGCTGTTATAAGCCAAGAAACATCAGGTATTTTTTTTTATTAACATTCTCCCAACATTTCCAGTGTCAATTCAAGAAATGTGTGGTCAAACAATTTCATTTGAGTACAAAAGCTTCTCATGCAATTTGAAAACAAACACGCAACTCGAACTGAAAATGGGGAATTTACTGTCTTGTTTAAAAAGCTGTTTCTACATCTACAAGGCTGTTTCTGAATAACAGAATGTTTTTTTTGGACTCAGGTTCAACATTAATTATTTTCCTTACCTTTAAAGAGAGTTATCTGACTACAGTCAATAAGAAGCATCATTTATTTTATATGGTTTTAAACATGTAGCCTCGGATACCGCCGTACCGTTGGGATAAGAATACAATGGCACCAAAACGCATTCAGATAAAAATAACAAATATGATATTTACCACGTAAGAATGAAGGGCCCTTCCTTAAAATGCTAACATTGTTATTAAAATCGAGCAAGTATTTCATGAAAAACTGTTGAAAATTCGACCGCTGGTGTAGCAGTGCTTAAAAAACTGGTGCCCGGTTTCCGGTAACGTCAGCCGCGCGCTCACCAAGGGGAATAACTGCCAATAAAACAGCAATTAGGACACACATATGTTGTCTTATGTGTTTCAGAGGTGAATTTTTAGATTCATTTATAGTAGAGGGAATATATTTTAAAGCAGAAAAAATACAAAATAGTAAACTAGCATCACAGGATAACAGCAATATGTACCTGGCCTAAAGTCCTAGCCCGTAGGGATACTTTCTGGAAAATTACAATTTAGCTGCTTTTCTCACAGAAGAACCATGTATTTGTCAGTGCAGAAGGGAGTTAAGTTTGTTTTCACACCTAAACTTTTATGGATATTTCTAAAAATTCAGTGTTAAAATTTAATTGCATAAGGCATGGGTATGAAAACCAGACAAAAGTGTCAAGCTTTGTCTTAAAATACGGAAAGTTGAACGATGGGAACCGGTCAATAAAGGTTTGTTTTTTTTTTTTTTTTTTTTTTTTTGCAAACATCATAACATGAAGCAGGTGTCAAATTTGCAAAAAGTGGTTTTTTGAAGTTATAAAGTTATGAATTGGAAATAGTGAAAAATACAATTTTTCATCATGTGGACATAGTATGGCCTCCGTTTTACATGTTTTTTTTTACATTTTTATTGTTTTTGTCTTTGGTTTTAGAGTTCTTTAATACACATTAATTTACAAAGTGCCCGGCGTATGACATCAACAACCTCGCGAGATACAGGTAGTAAACTAAATTCACTGGAAACCAGACTTACTCGGTACAAGGGCTTCGAAGTCTACTGGCCGTCTCGGAAAAATGATTTTGTCTGCAAAACTAATTTGTGATATTCTAAATACACAGTAAAACGAAGACTGATACACAGATCGGATATCTACCTATTTGAAATATGTAATATAAATCATAATCCAGTACGTTGTACTAAAAAAGACTAATCCCCAAACGATCAGGACGCGGTTGTTCGAAACTTTAACCGGCTGTTAAAGAAACAGTTGATTAACTTTAGGGATTGTATTTCTACCCTTTACACGACTCACTGAAACAAAAGTATCCAAGAAATATAAAAGAAATATCCAAGAAAATAAAAGCTTTAAGCCCTTACAACCAAAATAAGAATATCAAAGCAGGTAGGTAGACAGACATACATGTTTATTTCGGTTCTTTTAGACTAACAGGCCAATGTGGTCATACAACATAGCACAAACAACGAACAGTGTAAACATTACAATATACATGCATGATATAAACGTACATATAATTATATACATTACTGAATTGTAAGCATCAAAGATCTGATTATCCTATACGGAGATGGCTTAGTAAAGTCCACATGTGTACAAAAACAAGTTTCTTTGACTTCTCAGAAACTCTAAAATTGAATGAAGTAAAATATGTTATCAACTGTGAAGTATTTTTGCCTAAAGCATGTTTGGTTCTCAAGTAAGATATCATCTTTGTTAAAACATCTTGTTATCTTGTGTTCAGTATTGAAGTGAATAACTTTTCAACACAGCTCAATAATGACTTAGTTTTCGTTTTTTTTTCGAATCGCCTTTATTTTTGTATATGGGTATAACTATACCATGCGTCCATGCGGTTGGAATATACTCGCTATTAATTTATGATGTTGTCGATACCCTGATATTTATTATTCTGCAAAACATTTATACATTTGTGAATTTCCTCAATGGAAATTGGAGCATTTAAACAATTATCGTTATTATTCATATCGATATTATTTATTTATTTATTCGGGGGGTCACTGGTGAGGTTTTGGATTTTTGCACCTCCGGAAATTTACATTTGTTATACTCGAAAAATGAAGATACAACTGGGGAAAAATTATGCAATAGTAAACTTAGGCACAATAGGAATATTTTAGTGCCAAAAAATTGAACATTTTAGCGAAAAAATGTTTTGACCTCAAATTTTGTGACTTAATCGACAAATTTTGCTATATGTCAAAATGGGGTTAGGTGTACAAAAATAGTCATTTCTCAAAAATCGTTTAAGATATTTACTTAATTCAGGCTTTATTACAAGGAGAATTGTTTGGATATAAATATACATTGATAACTAGTTTCTTTTACAGTTCTATGTTACAGACATATGTCATCATATCTCAAAGCTCGTCGAAATCTAAAAAAAACCACATTTTTGTCAGTTTTTATTGAATTTCTTTCTTATATGCACATTGACCCCCATTTTTTATTTTTGCATTCTAAAACAAAGGTTGTAATTATATTGTAGTCAAAATATCTGAAAAACATTGTTATTCCTTTATCATTAAGATATTCATTTATCAAAAATTGAAAAATGAATTTTAGTAAAGTGGGTGGGGTAATGATAAGGAGCGTAATTTTTATTAAGATGGTGATAGAAATACCACTTTCTCTAATTTTTATCCTTATGTATGACATACTACATCAAAAAAGATAAAAAAAATGATACCCATTCTGAAAATTACACCACATACATAAACGTTTACAATATCAAAATTCTAGCTAATTCTGTATTTAGCACCTTGATCTGATAATGTATCACTAAACATTAATATTGATGAAAAGTCACTGACCCAGAAATATGAATATATCCTGAATATAGGAGAAAAAAATATGGGTAATTAGGTGGATACTTAGTTACAATGTGAATATTTTGTTACAGTTTTAAGTCAGCAGTTTCTTCTCAGTAAAATTCTTATCAGTAAAATGGCATTGTATCACTGATTTCCAGATGACCTAAGACTTAATTATTTTAATATCTGTGAACAATTCACTTTTTTCTTTTCACAAATATTTATGTTATAGCTATGAACTATAACAATAAAGACTACTGAGCGAGTGATAGACTGACAAAGCTTAATCTACATGAAATAATGGAAATCACAGCAAAATTAAACAGGCTATTTATTCTTTATAATATCATATATTTGCAGATGCTGCCACAAAAACAACTTCTGAAAACCAGACTACACCAGCTTCAAACGAAACTGAAGCAAAGAAACAGCAAGGAGAACAAGCAGAGAAAGAGCAAGGAGACAGGGGAAGTACCGAAAAACATATAGCGTCGCGGAAAGCTGTTGTTACTAAATGGTTTACATCAGCTATCATTGGGCTGCTCTTTCTGGCATGTTTGGTTCACAGCAAAATCAGCTTACTGTCTTTGTCTGAGGCTTTGCATGCAGCTAACACTTTAAACTTGCTTCCTAGATCAAGAATATTTGCGATGCTGCAGTTTGTAGCACTAGTCCCGCATGCTATAAACTTAGTTCGAGGCATTTGGTGTGGTTTGTTAAGAAAAGATAGGAATTGTTCTTTGCAGAGAGATAGATGGATTGTGGTTAGTTAAAGTTATTCCGTATTTCCTTATGTTTAACAGGATAATTAGATAATTTTTGAGCGTTTGATTCACTGCAAAATGTTTAAAAACACCATAGACAAGTGATCAAAAATTGATTCAAGTCACTATTTGTGTATCTTTAGTTTACAAAACACTCTTATCATGTAGCTTTCTTAATGAACGAGTACGAAAACATGAGAAATATCTTGTTCAAATGTATTGTTAAAGTGATGTCATTGCAAAAAGTTCTTCCTTTTATCATGATGGATTCAAATTGGGCACTCATAAAAGTTATTTCTTTTTACTCTTTCATTCTAGGCTACAGTTATCAGCTTACTAGAATCGTTTGGACTTTGTCTATTTATCTTCTGTATCCCTGGACTCTGTAAACCACGTGAAACCGTATTGCTTATGAACTGGGTGTTCGTATTTCCCTTGTGTGTTAACCTGTTCTGTCTGCCTAAAAATAATGGAAATGAAAATGAGAGCAAGTCGAATGATTCTACGCAAAACTCAAATGAAGATGAGAAAAAGCCGACTGATTCCACGCAAAAGTCAAATGAAGATAAGAAAAAGCCGACTAAGAAAAAGTTGAATCAACTTAGGCAAAACTTGATCATTATATCATGGGTAATAGCTGTAATAGTTGAACTATTTGGAATAGCAGTTTCATGTTACTTGTTGAGAAATCTTCCATTAAACAAAATATGGATAGTGCCTACTGGTGTCATATGCCTGTCGATATCATGGATACCGTCTATCCAGAAGTATTTGGTCCAAAAGCAAACAACACAAAAAGAGGTATTTATTAAAGGCTAAATTCATATCTAAGAGCGTTTTAATATAGCTTTATGCTTAATCAAATTATACGTTAAGATATCTTTACACCTCCGCTTTACGTAGTAAAATAGGAGCTGCATGGGAATCACGCATGTTGGCACGTCCTGCCGTTTCGTCCCGTCCCGTTTTCGTGTATGCTTGTTGAAACCATCCGTGCATGTTGAAAGTGCTCACTTTTGCACTTGAAACACGTTTATATTTTTGAATTAATTACATGATTTGAAACACAGAATTTTCTTTAAGATCAATTACTAAGACCAAATCGAATTTTCTTTTAAATCTGGAATTGTAACAGGGAAACACAGTTTGAAACAGGCTCTTAAAACTGTAAAATAGCCGTGGAGTATTTCCCTGCTTGAAATACTGCTGCACAAAAACGAATGAATGTTTTTGTATTTCCTTAAATACCTTGGTGGTCTTTTTGTCCTACTTTAACTTTATTTTTTGTTGTAAACAATCAGAGATATACGTTTCAAATTAATGGAAGTAAAGTTCTTTCAACTATAATTAAAAATAGGCGTGCTTATCCATGTACAACCTATTTACAGCCTCTCCCTGAGAGACTTCTTGAAAATTACAAAGACATTTGAAATTCTGGAAAACCTACTTTTGTTTTTGAAAAGGCAAAATATAATTTATCAATTCATTTGTTAAACTCGGCTTTTCAACTCAATATGGTCACATTCGATGCAGTATGTCATATTTTTACTTCTAAGACGCCAGTTACAATTCCAGATTTAAAAGAAAATTCGATTTGGCGTTAGTAATGGACCTTTAATATGATTCTTCATATTTTCTTAGAGAATGTCACATATGCAAGAAATGAAACATTACATTGATTTCTAATGTGTTATTTTTTCCATTTTCTGACAAGAAATGGATGCATTAACTGCCAAATATTCAAACATTCAGCAATAGATGGCCTGGGCTATTTTCTATTTCATTACTCAGATAAGAAACATTATTTTTATCGACATGACAGATATTTTAAATTGTTATATCTGATGTTTTATTAATTTACTATGATAATTTATATGTAATATGTACGGTGGCACAGAGGTGACTTTATTTATATTGTGGTCACAACTTAATAACTTGTGGCCACAACTTAGTAAGTTGAGGCCACAACTTATTAAGTTGAGGCCACAACTTACTAACTTGTGGCCACAACTTATTATGTTGAGGCCACAACTTATTAACTTGTGGTCACAACTTATTAAGTTGAGGCCACAAATAATTAAGTTGAGGCCACAACTTATTAAGTTGAGGCCACAACTTACTAACTTGTGGCCACAACTTATTAACTTGTGGCCACAACTTATTAAGTTGAGGCCACAACTTACTAACTTGTGGCCACAACTTATTAAATTGAGGTTACAACTTAATAACTTGTGGCCACAACTTATTAAATTGAGGCCACGACTTAGTTTAGCCATTCAAAACGGCTGTTTCATCTTTGCCGCTTTATGGTAATTACACAGTTAGCACCCCTGATTCAAAAACGCCATTTGTACTCACGTGTTACATTTCAACAGACCAACCGACACTATCAATGTTATGCAGCCATGGAGGCTCTAGCACAATTTTTGACACGGCGAGGTGTTGAGCGTGAGGTGATGAACAGAATGTCGGAGGAAAAGGTTAGTAATAGACGTACATGTGCAGCCCTAAATGGAAATCGGAACTGAATTCTGAAAACGGAGAAACGCTGGAAAATGGTTCTCTTCAGTCTTCTTCTGTAAATAAATTAAACATTTGAAATGACTGATGCGCAAACTCAAGTATGGCAAAAGAAGGATGTGTTTTACAGTGTTTTTGATGACTGAATTTCCTTTGAAATTGAATTGCATATTGATATTTACGCATCCACATGATGTATTGTGACGTCAAAGTGTATCCGTTTTCTACGTCATACTTGTTTACAAGAATCTCAAGCCAGTCATAAGTTTTCCAATCAAACGTCATACTGAGTAGTTAAAACTAGAGCTTTCACTGAAGGTAATGAATACCCCCTGCTTCAGTGCCTTGACACACATTAGTGACAATTTTCGCTAATTATACTAGGTAGCGCCCCTTGTGACCTTGCTCGATATCCTATATTGCAGTTTCTCCCTTGGTGTGATTTCTGGTTTATCAATTATCAGATAGTGGACCATAACCTAGCTATGGAAACTGGGGTCATAAAGCAAGACAGAGATAGATAGATTAGATCTAAATCTCAAACGTCTCGATTGATTATTCATTTCCCCTCGCCCACACTGAGATAGCTAGGAACTATGCCATACGGGATTGGGGTGTATCTGGCATTCCACTAGCAAAATACCGCCAGTCAACACGTCCACTCATTGGGGCTCAGGCCTCCTGCTCCCTATTCATCTATCTATAGGATGGATAGGAGTATAACACGCCAGAGGCTGGGCTTCAATCTGCTACATGGAAGCTTGGGGCAATACTACAACAAACTAAACCCCATATATGTGCCCAGTGCGGGGAGTAATTTAACACTGAACACTTTCTGCTTCACTGTTCCACTTTCAGTGCTTAAAGGACCATTTTAATTGCAGCCCTTAACACGCTTGGTTTTACTTTCAGTAAGTTTAATTAATGGAACCTCAGCAAGGCCATCAGGAAGTCAGGCTATCCAGCGCTGGAGGTGTTCATTCTAGATTGAGAGATGTCCAACAAAATCTAAATAATACAAATATATAATGCCCTGGTCAGTCTGTATCATTACAATGGATTAAATATATGCAATTTTTAGACATATTTATAAATTTGAATAAAAATAATAATATAGCCTAGTATATAAATCTCTGGGAACGAGTGGTGTTACGGGGAGACTTCAAGAACACGTAAAATAGAAGAAATCTAAGCATATATCTTGATACATAGTTCCCACATCTACAATATTTACCTCCCTTGTTCTCAATTGTCAGACATTATTATATGCACATTGCCTTTAAGTCTATAGGGAATATAATGTAAATGATGATAAAACTAATCTGATAAATCAAAAATAACTTATTCATCATGCTCATGTTGGCATTTGACTCAGTAAGTAGAAGAGAAAGTGGTTGTCACATGCAAATTCTCATGGTATTTTCTCAATTATCACATGTTTGGTAATTACCCCTATAAGGGCCTATCAGAGACATACGGAGGGGACGTTATGAAAATATACGGACGGTTTTTACCTGACGTTTGATTGGAAAACTCATGACTGGCTTGAGATTCTTGTAAACAAGTATGACGTAGAAAACGGATACACTTTGACGTCACAATACATCATGTGGATGCGTAAATATCAATATGCAATTCAATTTCAAAGGAAATTCAGTCATCAAAAACACTGTAAAACACATCCTTCTTTTGCCATACTTGAGTTTGCGCATCAGTCATTTCAAATGTTTAATTTATTTACAGAAGAAGACTGAAGAGAACCATTTTCCAGCGTTTCTCCGTTTTCAGAATTCAGTTCCGATTTCCATTTAGGGCTGCACATGTACGTCTATTACTAACCTTTTCCTCCGACATTCTGTTCATCACCTCACGCTCAACACCTCGCCGTGTCAAAAATTGTGCTAGAGCCTCCATGGCTGCATAACATTGATAGTGTCGGTTGGTCTGTTGAAATGTAACACGTGAGTACAAATGGCGTTTTTGAATCAGGGGTGCTAACTGTGTAATTACCATAAAGCGGCAAAGATGAAACAGCCGTTTTGAATGGCTAAACTAAGTCGTGGCCTCAATTTAATAAGTTGTGGCCACAAGTTAGTAAGTTGTGGCCACAAGTTAGTAAGTTGTGGCCGCAACTTAATAAGTTGTGGCCACAAGTTAATAAGTTGTGGCCACAAGTTAGTAAGTTGTGGCCTCAACTTAATAAGTTGTGGCCTAAGCTTAATTAATTGTGGCCTCAACTTAATAAGTTGTGGCCACAAGTTAGTAAGTTGTGGCCTCAACTTAATAAGTTGTGGCCACAACCTACTAACTTGTGGCCACAACTTATTAAGTTGAGGCCACGACTTAGTTTAGCCAGTTAGTAAGTTGTGGCCTCAACTTAATAAGTTGTGGCCTCAGCTTAATTACTTGTGGCCTCAACTTAGTAAGTTGTGGCCACAATATAAATAAAGTGTTGCTGATGTCACCTCTGTGCCACCGTAAATATATTGTATAGATATTTAATTAAATATTTCACGAATTTGATGTTACGCGAAAATAGCGAAAATTAAACACGCGCGAAAAAAACAAACAAACGATAAACGGCATGTGGTCATCTGCTGTAAAGTTTCATGTTTTCCTTTTCATTTTCCGATATAGTTACTGCAATGGTTATTCTGTTTCAAGATTGATAAAATGAGAGTCAGGCGATTTAAACGGTTTCCAGCTAATAAGTTGACAATGGTAAGGGCAATGGCCCCAGGCTTTGTTAAGATATCTTTAAGAGACTGGTCTTGACCAGTGAATGACCCTTTGGAAGTAATTGTGACTTTCGTTAAGCAAAGAAAGATTGGAATTTTAACACCGATATTAATATTTATATAGACTTGATCATTCTAAAAATTCTTTATCAAAGCCCAATACAACACGGGCCATGTACTTGATATTTGGCGATGAGGAAGTGCAATAATAAAGGTTTTAGGTATAAGTTGCATTTGATTTTTAATTGTATGGTTTATCCGTTTGTGATACGTGTAAAACCAGTGTTGTGATTCGTATGCATCTACAACTTACTTTAAGTACCAGTCTACTGTTTAGCCAATAGTCACAATAATCCGAGTGTATCTGAAAATAAAGCACATTATGACATAGCACTTACCTATTCGAACATAATAGGCTGTAGTATGTCTGACTTGATTGTTTCACTTTATCTTATTTTAGCAAGGAACTCCATCGAAATTAAATCAACCAATCGAACGAGCTACATGGAAAATCACGGCATGGATGTCGTTTGTAAAGTTACTTTCAACAGCTGGATTTTCGATGATTATTTATTTCAATGGTACGCTGTCACCATTTACTGACGGACTGGGTACAGGTAATTTCATATTTCAACAATTCAGCCTATGCATATATAAATACTGAATTTTTCAAATCCGTTGGTCAGTAATAGCCAGAAAAATAAATGGAAGTAGACAAATCCGGTAATCTGCAATTATCGTACAATTGAGCATTGCTGTCTTGAAAGTAATATTTGCCCCTAGCGTCGTCTTAATCGTAACTCATTCCCTTCAAGTTGCATTTACTTGGTGCTGTAGGGTTAATGATATAGTGACAATATCTGGAATGTTAGATCTTATGCAATATCATACAAATGTGGAGCACGAGCATGATCCAACCGCGAGAACCTATTCGGCATCTGGATCATATTTCTATGCTAATGACCATTTTATCACAAACGTTGGAATAGTTGTGTGCACTAATTAATGGATTGAAAGTGACATCTAAGCATCAAACAGAAGGAAAAACTCTAACTGGCGAAATGTAGCTTAAACAAAACGTAAAAATCGTAATATCGTGGACATACAGGCATCATCGCTGGACCCCTTTCACAATTGACCGTTGTGATAATTTAAACTCTGTTTGTGACTTGGTCCGTATTGACGGATTTGTCGGTGATGTTTTGCGGAGAAAAAACATGTATTAATGTTAGGTGTAGGCCTATTAAAAAGGTATGATTTAGGGATGTAATCGATTCAAACGATATCGATATACCAACGATTAAACACTTTCGATTCGATATCGATTGCCATTTTGAAAAATCGTATATCGAATAATGTTTTACCGTGCAATGATCTACAGTTTCACGTTCGAAAATTCCATCAAAACTCAACCAGAATATAAACAATCACTCTACCCAGAGTTCCGTGTTTTTCTAACGAATGATTTAATTTAATGAAATGTGGTCTCATAGGCAAAAATATTCAGCACTGCAAGGGTTGATATATATTATAGACTAGAACCATATGTTTAGTACAAATAAAGACAAGAGATTTGGTAGAATATGTAGTCAGTGACTTTTTACGCCCATGTATCGATATATCGCTGTATCGTCGATATTTCTAAATCGATATATCGATACAAAAATTTTAATCAATTACATCCCTAGTATGATTACGTTCATTGTAATTTGAAGAGTTGAAACAATTCATGGGAAATTAAAGTAAAACCAAATCTATTTTGATATTTCTGATAAACGACTGGTTGTTTCAACTCTGTTATTTTCAAACCGTTTAAAACAACAAAATTAGTACACCTTTTGGAAAATTAAAAACGAATCGAAACAAATAAAAATAAGCACCGTTTATTATCAAATCGCCCAGTCGAAAACAACTTGGACACAGTTCAGTGCAATGCAGCTTTGTTCGTTAGAATGGATTCTAGTATCACAATGACTGAACATTTCATCTTATTCAGCGCATTGTGGGCCGGTTACAACGTTGCGCTGGAGCTAATCATGACACACATTGGGACTAAATCTCATGATAATTGCTTATACTATAGCCTCATGTAAATATTGACAGAGAGACCGACGACGAATGACAGAAAATAATCACAAAAGCTTTCCGTGTACAGTTTTTGCTTAAGTTGGATAAAACTATGCCGACCAATATTGACAACCACTGCAGTAAACACACACTAGAGTGTACTAAAAACACCTGATCATAGATGCTGCGTAAATTTTTGCGGTAACGATCACCAGTACTAGGCTTTGTGAACGACTCATGTTCATATCATAAATACAGATGGCATTTCACAAAAATATACTATTTTCTGTGCCTGCACCACTTAATAATATTAGTAAATTTCCATATGGAACATTTTGCACCAAATTCTTAAGTGTACTAGAAACCTTATTCAAAATCACTATCTATTGAAACAGTTGATATACAAATGTACATAGACGGTTGGAAACATTGGCGAAGTGGCGAAGAAAAGGAATTGCTTTATATTCTGGCACATGTCATCGAAGGTTTTATTGGTAATTTTTTTCTGTGACTTTATTCCAAGGTATGTTCGAAAGGCTTCTGATCAATGTCAAGTAATTTGTTAGTGCAGGGATTGCAAGTTAACGGAAAGCTCATTCGACTTATATCACTCAAATATGTTTTTATTTTTCTAGTACACGCTGTCGGATTGTTAAAACATAAATTTTTGTGGTTTGCGAAAAGTTAACTATGACAATCGACATTCAAAATTTGAATGTCGTGCCAGCGCGACATACGACATTCGACATTCAAAATTTGAATGTCGTGCCAGCTCAACACGCAAATATTTTTTTGTGTAAAGGTAGGATCGTATTTTACGTGTTTGATGTGTGCGCATCATTTCTGTTTGTATTTGCCCACTACTCTGGAATAATAAAGAAGGATTCTGTTACAATATCATTCACAAGATTTTCAATCCAGATAATAAATTAGTGTTTACAGAAGTTTTGAAATATTACTTGAAGCAACGAAGACACATTGTTAACATTTGTTTTGTGTTGGCGATGTTATCACCACATTACGAAAGAATTATGTGAAGTATTTTATTTATCATATTTGACGATGTGGTTAAACAGAATGGTCGTTTAAAAAGACAGTATCATAGATAAGTTTAAACACAGGCTCGCATTTATCAAGATAATTAATTTTGAAGCGCATGTAATTTATACATGCATATGTTTTTTTGTTTTTAAATGTCGACCATTTATGTAAAAAAGCAACACAATATAATATGTAACTATCTTCTTTTTCATAGGCTATCTACTTGGTTATATTGCTTGTACAACACGTTCACAAAAGTTGGGATTTTCAGTTCCACTCCTACTAGCAACTCCTTGTTGTGTAATAATTCTGACAATCTACGACACTTGTAAAGATTTACTTCTTTACCCGGGAGGTAAGTTTTTTTCTTTATTGATTACTTTATTTATTGACGGGTGTCTAACTGGAATGCTCATAGCTGTTTTGATGTGAAAGGAACGGTCATTTTTGTCTGTTTCTAAATTGATGTCTTTGGAGTTGAACTCTTCCATATTAAAGTCTTTATGAAACCAATATCAACAATTGCGTAAAGTATAATTCAATTTGGAGAGACAATTTGCACGCTAATTTAATTCATTTTTGACTAATCCATTTTTGCAATTTAATATCAGCTTATTTTCCCCTCGCCATTCTAGTCAGTCTCCGTGGTGTATTGGGTAAATCAATGGCAAGTGGAGTTCAAATCCAATTTGTATCCAAATTTTTCTTTATTTTTTCTTCTATTTCTTTCTTATCCTTTTCAGCTTTAAAACCAACTTTTTAATGTTTTTCTTGAAATATTCATAAAACTCTTCATTCATATCAGGCTTATAAGAAGAATGACAAGTTAAAATTAAGTTAAAATTAACAATACGGTAATGGCTAATTTCAGATCTGGTTATTTGAAAATCTAGACGGTAAAAGCCCACCCATTCTTTGCTATTATATTTATAATAGTATAAAGACAAAACTTATCAGAGTGGAATTGGTCCCCCATTAAAAAATCACATTTTGCTTTGATTTTTATCCCCTTTAACATTCTTTGTTAAAAGTTTTTGAACTTTTTAATTATATACATCACGATATTTATTAGTTAGTGGAATTAAATGTGTTGTTACTGTAACTTTACAGTGTATACCGAATACTTTAACGCATCAAAACAGTGATAATTGATTTTCCGAACAAATTATAAAGGCGTCACAGTATGTGAATTGTTTTGAATAAATATTGTAGGGTTACTGCCGCCAGATATGTTGAAATAAGATGGGAGAAAGTACGTGTTTTTATAGAGCAAATTCTCACGACATACGATTTATGTAGTACCTGGTGTTGTAAGTTCACGCACTGAAAACCATTTTGCCTCGTTTTTTAGCTTTGCGTCAATATTCTAATTGCATGCTTCAGCATGACAAGAATCCTCGTCATCGCAGACTGTCGAATTAAGAGTTATCATTGAGGACTTACTTTCATTTTTCATTTTTTTGTTGTTTCTTGTTATCTATTGTTAATTTGTTAGATTATTAATACAAAAATATATGACATTTTCATTCCAGTAACGGAAGGAACACATGAGTGTTCAATTACCGAACACGATATTATAGCTATAGCATGTGCTACGTTTTTGCTTGTCGCGGCCAAAGTATTGTCAACTTGGTTGGTGCTTCACAATAGTCAGTTAGTTGCTATGTTAGGCGAGGGCCAGGTAAACTAAAGTGCGGTTATATGATATGTATATATCATGTTTATAATTACCGACAAGAATATATACCAGCTAGTATATATGTAGTACCATTTAGTGTATATATCTTATCAGTGTACTAAAAAGACCATTTTAAGTGTGTTTATGTGAATCAACGTTGATGAAGCGAATTATAAACACAGTAAACACAGTAAACACACACGCTTTCATTTCACAATAATATCACCTCGTTAACGTAGTTACCGGATATTGTTTGCACATTTGTTGAAAATGGCATATGTAGACACAATACGTTCGGGTAGAGAGGTCGAGTTATTCCACTGCGCATGCGCTAATTCTTTACCCGAGTATCGCGAGTTGCTAAATCAAAAAAGGTCACTTTGACTTCGCCATAAATAAACTGTCACGATATTCTAAAATTAAAGGCTCGTACGTGATAAACAGACTATGTTATCTTGCTTGGCACAGAAAATATCTAAAATAAACAATTAAGTCTTAAACCAGTATACTCTCGATCGACTTTATGTTTACATTGTTTTCAATACATTGTGTGCACGATACGTTATGATAGAATTAGTGTAGAATAGACTAATGATTTAGTAATCATTGTTACTGTCTCCACCGTAACTTTGAAATGTGCTCTTAATCACAAAAGCTTAGTATTAATATATCTGACATCCTTAACCATTATTACCTACTCATGCTGTATTATTCCGATCTTTATATTTTGTTATACCATGTTGTTATTGTGTATGTAACCTGGTTTATTACAATAAAAGATCTTGTATTGTATTGTATTGCATTCTTTAGCAGAGCCAATAATGTACAAATTAACTAAAAACTTTTATCAGAATTATATTTTTAATAAAGTCTTGCAATATGTAGATCCTTTTGTGTGCTACTTTCGCATACTTAATTGTATCTTAAGTACTTTTTATTAAAATTTTATAAATAACCTTATGTCACTTGCGTATAATCAACTTTCATATTTCTTGCGGTGGAGATATACACAGAAATCATTCAATTGTAGCTGTTCTGGACACCAATGTATAACTCAGCGTTGCTTGAGCACTGGATTATGCTATCAAGGAGAAACAAATATACTGACAAAGATAATTTGGATTTAAACCCATCCAAGAAAGCAGTAAATACCAAGCTTTTTATATGCACTACGATGTACAGGGAGGTAAACTTAAAACAGATTTTTTCACTCTTGCTACATTGTGTAAAACAAATTTCTCGGTTAAAGATAAAAATGTAATTTTGTTAACCATGGGGCAAGTCATTTCTTAAAACATTTGACTGTCTTGTATGTTTTTTTCTATTATGCCAAAGTATTTGTTTTATATCGTTAATTGATATTAAAGGACTTCATTTTGCTTACATTGTACCTATCTTGTATTGTTTAGTAAGACGGCTTTTCTCTATGAAGCGCGGACAATCTGTAGTACAGGTCTGCTTATCACCAACTCCAAACTAATTTAAACTATCAATCATACAGCCTTGATTGAAATAAAAGAAAAATAACAGTCTAGACCATAAATAGGTTATGAAGTAGTGGCTGCGTAAAATAAAAATTAAAAATGCATTCGTTCGAAAAAAAAACTATGTAGAAATTGTACGTCCTTCGTAATAATCACAATCCGTGCTTAGGTACCAAATGAGCAGAGTAGATTTGTCATGTTTATGATTGTTATTATGTCCGTAACTCAATGATTTATGGAGTGTTTTCTGATTTGAAATTTTCACATAATTTGATTATAACTGTGAAGAGGCACTGAAAGCCGCGACAAAGATATTTTAATGAAAGTTTATTTGTAAAATTATCGAAACAATGTTTTGCTGTTTCAAACTCATATGTTATGTCATGTATTTCATTTTCTTACCTACTATGAACACATGTTATTTATCGTAAATATAACGTTAATAAATTTCATTTCTGCTTAAAGTCAAAACAGGAGATGAAACAATTTTTGAAATCTCTGAGAGGAATCAAGGACCGTGTTGCAAGTTCTGAAGGTCTGCAGTTTGAATCACACATATTCGTTGATGGGGCGATTTCGGAAGGAATCCTTAATGAATTTGCCGTGCAGCTGCAAACACTTGTTAACAAAATTGGTAACTAAAAGATATGTTTATAAAAAGATATTTGTTGAACATATTGTTGCATGCATCGATGCATACAGATAAACAAACACATGCACGTGTTCTTTAAAAAAGAAACAGCCATAGAAAGAGGGCAAGTGGAAGACAGAGACAGACAGAGACAGACAGATAATTCAAACAAGGCATGCTTATTCAGACAGACAGAGGTAGGCAGGCACAGGCGCAGGCGCAGGCGCAGGCGCAGACGCAGACGCAGACGCAGACGCAGACGCAGACACAGACAGATAATTCAAACAAGGCATGCTTATTCATATACAATCTACGTACAGCCGTTTTCTGGGAGACTTCTGGAACATTACAAAGATATTTGAAAACTGGAAAACCTACTTTCGTTTTTGGAAAGGCAAAATATAATTTATCAATTCTTTTGTTAATGTCAAATTTTCAACACAATATGGTCACATTCGATGTAGTTTGTCATATTTTTCCTTCCGAGAAGACGCCCGTTACAATTCCAGATTTAAAAGAAAATTTATAATAACCCCATAGCTGTGATGAAATATTTTTACATTTTTGCAGTGCAGTCTCCATCTACTGAAATGAAAACACCGTACGGCAGATCCCAAAGTTGGAAACTAGAAACAAAAGAAAAGATGTCTTTAACAATACACCTTAAAGATGAATCAAAGGTTACTTATTCGTACATTTCATCAATGTATTGGAGTCCATTTTCTACTTCTTCTGAAGGCGTGTTTTATATTGAAAACCCTCTAGAAATATTCATTTTCAAAGTTTTTTTCTTGGAATTACAGAATAGTAAGAAACATAAATGATATTTAAACACTATTATGATCATTTTACAATTACTGTATTAAATTAAACACTAGTTACTGATATTTCAAAGCAAAGGGGTCAAAAACTGACTCCGTAAATAATATAAATGTTTAGATGTAAACCAAAGGAAATCAAAGAAAAGAATAATAACGACATCAGTTTGAAATATGATGTAATGTAATTATATATTTAGAAGACAGTATATGCAATTTTCATAATATGATTTTTATAGGTTAAGAAAGGAAAGAGGTGGAGTCAAATAATGTATATGTCATATGTTCTTGACAGGTCGCCGGCAGACGGTGAGTAAACAATTAGAATAATAAGAAGCAACTTTTGCAATTTATTTGCAATTCATCTCTTATAAGAAATATTAGCAAAGTAAGAATTAATACAAATGTGTATGCGATTTAATGGGCCTATGGTAATATTGTGAAATGGCATGTATTTTCTCTTGTATATTTTGTAACCTTTAGGAAATCGTTAATTTAAACTAAAATATTGTCAAAACTACGTAATTAATACTGGGAATTGATTGTCAAATTTATTGTATTTCCTCTCGTTAAAGACACATGCCAGCTCATGAGAAACAGATTAAAAAACATGAAACATATCATCTAATACATGGAAAAAGTATTCTATTTATGAAATACTTTAAGTATCGATAACGTCATGTTACTAGTAAATACTTTTCAGTTACCAAAACTGGAAGTATAACAAAGTTTTCATTTGATTTCTCCTGTGAAACGCGAACCTCTTAATGTTACTATTAGTCAGATACAGGTACTAAACAAGAGACTAGCAAGATGTAATGCTAGCAGCGATTATCCTCCATACATAGAAGGGTCGAAAATTGTCGATGTTTAGTTTCAAGTCTATGCAGTTGTTTTTTTTCCTACTGGCGGATACAAACAATCGAGATAACATTTTTATCAACACAACACAACATGATAGGCAGGTTTTACATATGTGCAAGTTTCTTGCACAAGGCATTAAGATAAGTACTATCTATGACTTGTGAAAGAATTGTTCAAATGCAAACACCAACAATTGAGCAACTTTTGTCAAAATTTATGTTACAAAATATGAGATAATGTTTTTGCACGAGGATGAGCCTGTTCTATTTTTTCGCAATTTGTTGACTGTCAACTCGGTGATAAGAAGTCTTTTATGAAGAAAAATCAGCCGTAGGCGAGATATTTCAGGTACATATTTGTGTTTTCTTTTGTACACAATGGCTTGGCTAAAAGAAAAAGTTGATCTTCAGAAAGATTTGTACTAAGAAATGAAACTTCTATATAATACAAATGCAAAGAACTATCACAATAAACAAAAGAGAGTTTTTAAGATGAAGACATTTCAATTTATATATTGGTCATTCAATGAACAGTACGAAACTTGTTTATATGTAAACCCTGCCTAAATACAATGCGTTATCCATAGAAAACTTGAACATAATGGTTACGGTCTTTTAATTCGGAGAACCTTTATTTCGGACACATTTTAAAACACTTGATTTTGTTATTGTTGTGGATCGTCTGTTGTCAATATTTCAGGCGTTTGATTCCAACCAAGCTTACAGCAACAGCTCAACGAAAATGTGAATATTTACCTAAGAAAAAGAGAGAAACTCTCTGTCCACCAAAACATGCATGTGTCGCTTTTTTGTTCTTTCCTCAACATTGACATCACATTATTGACTTTCAGAAGCAATTGATCGGGAGAGTAAATTTATTTTGAGATGGCAAATTACAACATTCTTGCTGTTTTTCCTTTTTAGTTTGAAATAAAACCCTACAACGGATAAAGAGGAGAAAACAAGTAGACAACTCCGTCCGAAATTAGGGAACTCTCTATTGTAAAAATTACTCCCTTGGTGACCTCATTGTCGGGCCTCAATTTTTAGCTAAATCTATTTTAAGAAGTAACCAAATAATATCTTCAGTAGCACGAGGATCCAAAGATCTGGTAACTAGTTATAGCAAAATATGTGCTAAAAGTGTCTGAAATTAGGACCCTGACCAGTATATTATAATTAAACCGGATTAAAGTGCACATTGGTGCATATATCACGCGCGTGTTACATGTCAATCATCAAGACATTTTGAAGCCAATCAGGGAGTGCGTGTTATTTTTCCAAAGGCGCAAACTGAATAAAGACATTCAAACAGGTTTGTTTCTTTCATTTTCCCAAAAAAGTTAAAAGACACTAAAGTTACTGTAGGTAAGAAAAGTTTTATCATGTTCAGATTTCCTGTCTGCTACACTTTTGATATATACATTTAACTGCTTGGAACTGTTTCAACGTGTATTCTTATGTATGGCACGTAGATTGTACAAGTATTCCAAGAACCTAAGTTCTCAGTAAACGTGTGCAGACGGCTAAATGAGAACCCATAACGAAAGTATAAGTTTTCTTTGAATCTTCATATTTATTTATCTAGGACTACAAGTCACATTATAAATGTTTTAACTACCACGAATTAGACTTATATAGACAATAGGAACTATGAAAAAATGAGCATATGAAAGCTAGATTTCAAACTAAACAATCTTGTCAAGTTTTATCTTTATGCAGTAAGAAAGCGTCAACTGCCACAGGGTGAGAAAATGTGCGGCCGGATTCGGACACGATCCCAGGACCCTTCGCTTACAGGGCGAAAGCTCTTCCAACTGAGCTAACCGATCGCTTACACATTTTCATCCCTATTGTGATAAAGTCCGTACCGTTGTATGTGCATCAGGAAACAAACTTAATACTTGTTTTTTTCTTATAAACAGGTTACTCGGAATATTTACCGTTATTCACCGGTCGGTAAAGTATATTACACTACACTCGTAATTAGTATTAATTTTGATGTAACAACATACTATGTTGATAAGTAAGAACAATTAGGTACTCAAATTATAAAACCATGCATGAAAGACTGAAAACGCAAGAGTATTTATTGACCTTTTTCATGCAGTAATATTAAGTTAAAGTGTGCCTTACTTTGCAAAGTTTTCAATCCAAAAATGTTTTACATTAAACTTGTCATTTCCATACTGTATCGGCAAAACGTGCCGGCTCCAATTTAACGATACCACTCCAACGACAAGGCTCCAACGAAAAATGGCTGATTTTGTAAACAAAACACAAGTCAGAAAAACAGATGTATATATTTTACATGGTTATTCGCAACTTCGGATGAAACTAAAACTTTAACGGAATGCTCACTTTTATCCTGCACGGCCGTAGCTCGTCGGCTGTTTCAGAGACCGAAGTGTGTGAAAATAATGCAAGTTGAATGCAGAGGCTTCAACGGTAAAAGTGCAAAATACTGAAATAGACGGAAAATGCATGGATTTTACTCAAAATTATCGAAGTTTAGGTGTTTGCATATAAGATATGCATTGCCTTGTAGCTTTGGATCAAATGTCGTAAGCATATACTTACAATTTACCAATTTGGTATTTCTATAGGCAAAACTTACCCATTCAAAAATGCAACGATTCAGGGTCCAATTGAAGATACAACGAAAATGTTCCAATTCGTGTTTCATGGATCATTTTCACATAAGTTTTTGAACAATTACAAATATAACAGTATCTCTTATCGGACAAATTTATGTGTTTTCTCAGTGAAAAATTGAAAATTCAACGCAGAGCTTTCAAATATTTAAAATACTTTCTAAGATGGCAGGATTCATAGACACAGTGTTTATACGTTTTGACGACTATAATAACACATGCAGCTTAGACTAAAATAGAAATGTTCATCTAATAATAATTTGGAAAGCGACGATTGAAGGAGTATATAATTTTGCATTTGCTATTTATGCTACATATTCTTTCTGTGAACTTGTACACGACCACAATATAATATATCTGAGCTTTTTGCCTAGGTGTGCTTATTGCGATATATTCCAACCCAGTTCGTGCTAACTTTATTAATACAAAATAGCATAGGCACTGGCATTTGACATCTATTGAAATAGTACTGTAGACGTGAAGACGTTAGTAAAAAAAGGCATTGAACTATTCAAAAGTAGGGTCTTTGCCCAATTAGTCGAGGTAGACGTGGAAGAAGACAATGCCGGTGATATATTTATATGCCTAATTCTGTAGCTCTACAGGCAACATTAAGTCTAGGTACTAGATAGATTTATTAACAATTGTCAAAATACCATTACGTAAATGTTTTTCAGTTTATCACTAACAAACCGAGCAGTATACGGTATCCATGAATCCTGTCATTGTAGGAAGTATTTGAAATAAGTTAAGCATCTGTTATTACAAACATAGGTATATTGTGGTTGACACTACCCGCTCAGTTGCAAAAACACTGACAAATCGATAATTAATCAGCAAATTAAAACATAAGCGCTAATTGTGCGTCATACACTGGTTTATCATTAAAACGTAAGCGTCGACGTGCTGTAGTTACTGAAATGAACTGCTTTAAAAATAGATAATATGTTCCCCAATTGAACAATAATTTGGAGAATTTCGGGTCATCACTTCGAGATATTGCTGCGAAACATCGAAAACCTGTTTGGATCATAGGTAGGCAAGAGAAGGTAACTTTGTTTGAGGATTTTTAAAAACAAAATAGGCCATTTTCGTCTTAGAATCTCGATTAAGTGTTTCGTACTTGTCCACTTCTTGACAAACCATTTGAGATATTACTTTGAAAGTTGGAATACTTATGTTCCATATTCATGTTCATGACACATATCTGTAACCAAGAGTAGATACCTCTGTCAAAAATATTTCTTAACGTATTTAGACATTCCTACTTAAAGTCTTGTGTGCAACTGGCACTGTCATGCACATATATCATTAACCATTTAAAGTATTTATTTCAAACTTTCCTATTATTTTGTTCTATTTGCAGATTAACCCTGCCAGACAGACTGTTGAACACTGAGAAGTATTGAGCGTATCTACCATCAGTTGTTCCCGTCACAAATGACACAAACTGGAATTTCGTATTTTAACCATCAATTCGGAATATGTCGGAAATCTTTTTTATTTTGAAAAAGTTTTGTTCTGGTTAAAATGTATTGTTATGTATGTAAATAAGATGCTATAAAAACCAGATTCGATTTGTATTGTATTTCATATTATCCCTCTACTCGAAGAAAATACAGGCCCGTTTATACATCCTTATAGAATAGAATAGAATAGAATAGAATAGAATAGAATAGAATAGAATAGAATAGAATAGAATAGAATAGAATAGAACAGTCTGGTGTTACCAGGCAAAGCTCAATAATGGCGGCGCCCATACTATCAAATTTATACATTGAGTTAATAGAGGATTTTATGTAGGAATTGCACATTTACAAAACCTTGCAGTATGTGTTTTGTCAATACAAACCCAATGTAAATTGCTATTGATATTTGATTGACCAGTAAAATATAACGAGAAATAAACAGGAAAAATAACCGTGTTTTCGGACGTGGAAGATATTCGTTGGCATATCGGATATTTAGTCTGTATACTATTATCTTCGTAGCTGTTTTATATATAGGAATTGAATATTCATGTTTTATTTAAGCAATCTCTTTTAAATCATTCCCCGTGGCGCAGTGGGTAAGTCACTGACGCAATAATTTTACGGCCGAGGTTCGAATCCCACCGGCAATACTTAATATTTTTTCTTCTTCTCCTTTTTTTTTATCCTTTTGATATTTAAATATGAACATTTCTAAGCTCGACTTTGGCGAAACAAATATACAATAAAAAGTGTCTTATCCGAAATGTCTTCTTGACGTAACTTGTCCGAAATATAGTACACTTACTGGTCCAACTTTTTAAACTTGTACAATGTTCACAGAATGAGCATTCAAAAAGCCTTCTGTCTCTAAAGCTATGTCAATAACTATTTCAAATTAACATATTAGTTTTGAATGATCAATACTTTTATCATTGTCACTATATAAACAGTATACTATTGAGCATCCACTGGGCGCCGCCATTATTGAGCTTTGCCTGACGTACTGTAGCATGCCAGTACGACAGGGAACCAGATACAGAATAGAATAGAATAGAATAGAATAGAATAGAATAGAATAGAATAGAATAGAATAGAATAGAATAGAACAGGAAATAAAGTTTTGCAGTCATATCCCCCATATTCAAGATAATATTCAAGATATACAGACAATAAACGGTATATTGAAACTATACGAATGCTTAGTGGCAGAAATATATAAAGTTCGGCGTGTTAAAACAAAGTCAAATATTGGTATATTTATTTCGGGATCGTACACTTGATCTGTATATTAGGCATATACATCCCGTTTACTCCCGTGTATTCGAAAGACACGGACCCGTACATCCATCCTTTTTTTCGCAGTTAAAAAATCTTACATCTTGACAACTGATGGTGATGTAAAGTTTACAACGGACAATGTAGAAGCACTGCTCGATATAATGATCATTGAAAATGATGTTGGTGCCGTATGTTGTAGGACTCATCCACTAGGTAGTGGTCCTGTAGTGTGGTATCAGAAGTTCGATTATGCAATAGGGCATTGGTTTCAAAAGGTATGATAAGGTGATGGTACAAGCATAATTCTTTGTTAATGTTCCCGAAGGAGCCTCGGATGGCATACAGAAACCGATTAGTATGTCCGACCGTCCGTCCGTCAATTCCTCCGTCCGTCCATCCCACTCCACGTCTTTGTCTAGATCATAATGCCAAAATAATGAAAATATTGAAGGGTATACTTGAAACTTACTAGAGACTTCATGCAGTGATAGGGCACAATGAGAGGAAAAACCATAACTCTATCTTGTCTATTGTTTTAATAACCCACTTTGTTACATTTTCTAGTGAGAGAGGGCATTATATGAAAGTGCAGTGCACAGTAATCATAGCCCTATACTGCATTATTTTCTAAGTATACCCCTTATTTGTTTTTTGTATTTTGTCTGTTAAATCACCTTGCTTTAATATGCAATGATTATGCAATGATTTTATACCAAACTTTGAAAATCGGTTATGGCAATGAAGTAGTGCAATGCATAAGAATCATATTCCAGCGTCACCACTTCGGGGGCATTCTTTTTTATAATCAAATGTGCAGATCTCTGTACTTTCTACATTATTATAAATACATAGACCAAAGTATGTGATGTCTAATATTTTTCGGACGAAGTCATAATTATGAATTAGATTGCATAAGTTATTGTTGATTAAAACCGGAACCTTTCTTTCCATTGAAAATGGTCATTTTTGTTCATGTTCGACATAAAACAATAAAGGTAAAAAGTGTAGGTTTAATTGCACTGATTTTCCCTTCAACTTTAGGCTGCAGAACATGTGATTGGATCTGTTCTTTGTTCTCCTGGCTGCTTTAGTGTTTATAGGTGCGAAGCTATTGCAGACGTTTTGGAAAAGTATGCTACTAATGTTGAAAAGGCAGAGGACTTTCTTACAAAAGATATGGGAGAAGATAGGTGGTTTAGCACTTTAATGGTATGTTGTTGAATTGCATTATTCAATAAACATTGACATCTAGTTTAATTAAGTTAACCTTATAAGCTTAACCTTTGCACTAAAAATATTCATTCATTTGTATTGCATAGAGTTGTATTTTCCTTTCTAATATAAGCTTACGTTGCAAAACAAATTTTCTTATATATACATGTACACGAAACCATTCAAAGTATTGCTTATTACAACTACAACTCAACACTTCAAACTGATATATTTTTATAGGAAAATACTGTAAAGTACTGTATTACTGACAATTTGAACTTTTCAGATATTATTAATGCCTAGATATACTGCATTTTGGTTTTCAAGAATAATTTGGAAGTCTCAATCGGCCGGTCAGAAACAAAATAAAAAATTTAGACACTCGCTCCGGTACATTGTTTGTACAGAACACCCTAAAAAGCAAACAAAAACGTTGAGGTCGCCACCAAACAAAACGATCCAACCCATTTTGTTACGTCACACGATATTGTAGGGCGGGAGAACTGTCAATCGACGTGCCCTAATATTATGCGACAATATTGAACTGGCACTCATGGATATTTCGTATGCGGTCGGTAATCTTCGGATAAAAATATAACAAACGATTGATATAAATTTCGTACAAGATATCGCATTCCGCAGTGGTGTAGTGGATCAGGCATTTGACTACCAATCCAGCGTAAGCAAGTTCGAGTCTTGCTTGATTTTTCGTTTTACTTTTTTTAATCGTTTCGTTGTATTAAATGTATTCACTATTGTCTTTGTTCAGCACGGGGTTTCAAGATTTTTAATGTCTTTTTGAGCATTCTTTCTCCGTCGTCCTGCATACATTTGTATATAGAACTGACAATGTCGACGAGCAAATCATCATGAAAACCAGTAACACTCTAAAGATAACATTGCCTCGGCTAATATATCGAAGGATTTCGAAGATAACCCAGGGACAGACGGAAAAACATTCATTCAACGGACGATGAAATTTTATATAATTCCTGAAATGCCATGAATATCAATAGTAAGTATTAATAAATAAAAAATAAAAACACAGAAAACAAAGCAAAGTCAACCAACAATCATAGAATATGTAAAAGCGAAAACGGTGCATAAGACAGTGTCACAAATTAAATAAAAATATACATACTCCTTTAAAAATTAAAATTATATGTGCAGGATTCGAACCCAGGGAACCTTGCATACAAGATAGGCACCTTGCCACTACACCACTGTATCTGCGGTTTGAACTTCAGTCGATGAAATGTATTTGCTCGATATAATAATCAATTGAAACGACGAAAACACACCCGAACGTACCCGAAGATATTGGCGAAGATTAATGAGTGCAAGGTAAATATGGTCGCACTATGCAAATCAGATAGAGTACTATGGTGCCGCTGAAGTGACGTCACGTTTTGTTTATAATTTTATACTTTAACAAGAGTAAATAGGTATATTTCACCTATCTCGTTCAATACAAAACTATAGCGTAGTGGTTTTCAGCATAGACCTGTAATAACAAAAGTTGAATATTTTGAGGTTCGAACCCCGGTCATAACATTAACATTTTTTTAGCTTAGCTTTACTTAAATTTTCAATGTTTTTTATATCAGTTATACATCATTATCTTTTTGTTTTCTTTTTATATTTTACTTTTATTTTATGCAAAAAAGTTTGTGTAATGATGAATATTTGTTCATGAATTTTCCACGTGATATTCTATCTAAGATTGAACCTGTTAAACAGGTGAAACACCAATACGTTTAAAAAAAATAAAAAGATCCTGTGACGGGATTCAAACCTGCACCGTTCGTGCAGAATCAAGGATGGGTTAACCTTTACCACGACACTACATCAACTGACTGACTCGTAGTATCAAAACTTTACTGTTATCGATTTAGGAAATAGATTTCACTTTTGAGTGATATACCGGTGAGTATATCACTGTTGGGAGTGAAAATGCGTAGTAATCTAATCACGAAGGCCGAAGGCCTGAGTGATTAATTACGAAGCATTTAAACGACACACAGTGATATAATAACCGGTATATCACTAAAAAATAAAATCTATTTCCATTCTAACACGTTAATCTAAACAAAAACATGTTCAATGGGGTACTATTTGCTGCGCTTTCATGAAGTCGCTGTCTTGAAACTTGTAGTTTTCCGTGCATTCCTTGCATTTCGTGAAATTTTGGCTGTTCTTTTTTACTCCTCAAATAAAACGCTATGCGTATTATTTTTGTTGTTTCTGATATTGCTGGCGATACCGGAAGTGTAGAAAATTTTACTACGATTTGTTTTACAGCGCATGAATTTATTCACAACAATACTAATCAAAGCGTATTAGCGCATGCACACTCGTAGATGTTGTGGGGAAAATACACGGGAGGGAATTTCAGCATATTCAAAAATAGTTCCGGACGCCTAGCGTGATATACTTAATAGTTTTATCACGCTCAAATCCTTCTTTATGTATATAGGAGAAATTTCCAATAGTGTTAGAATAATATGTATAGATTTCTTAAACAAATGTAAACGTCACCGTCTAAATTCAGCGGTAGGACAGTAACTGTTTACTCGAATAATAACGACTTTCTCCTCGAAATAACATAACTATTCACGCAAATAGTACTCTATCTAATACATTTTTGATAGTGCTATATATTTATATATAAGAGAAACAGCGCATTGGTTTTACTTTAGTTTGATACTTAGCATATAATAATATACTGACATACTGACAAAAAGTTAGTATAACAGCAGGTGTAAAACACTGTTGCAAGTCAGTAAGAGTGGCATGAATAAACTATTCACGTGCCAAACTTAGAAAATAGGTTTCTTCATTTAATTTAAAAGTCTCAGCATTACAAACCATGTAGGTTCACTGTGAATAGATAATTCAGGTTTCCAATTTGAATATGCTTTAAACAGTAATTCCAGCCGTTTTTCAGATATAGCACTAGTAAATTTGCAACTGCTCAATATGAGAAAACTGTTTATTCAGGACAATCAAAGAACTCCACACGAACGGGTAAAGACGACACTCCATCGCCGTTTGATTTTTCTTAGTACAAATGTTTTAGAATACTAATTATATTTATCTACATGAACTGAAACAAGAACTTAAAGATAGTCGGCGCAATTTTTATTCAGTCGAAAGTCACAAGGTGAGGAAGCAAATAGGACATTTCTGGGATACGAACCCATGTAACTTCACTAGCAAAGTTGTGATAATGCTCTCTCGACTGAGCTCACAGGCCAATTATAAAACTTGTCTCCAGTAGTAATTAAATGTCTTTCGCGACTTGTGTATCAGGAAACAAAACTCAATCCTTCGTTTTCTTATTGATATGCTACTTGAATACTTGACCGTTATTCATTGGCCGAGAAAATATAAATACTCTACACTTATAATAAACATTAATCTAGAGGTAACAACATATTATGTTGATAGATATGAATTATATACGTACGTAAATTATTAACACATTCGAGAAAAACTGAAAAGGCAAGAATATTTTATTGCCTATTCTCATTCCCACTATATAGGTCTGTGAATAAATAAAGGCATTTGTAAATATTGTATTACAAATAAATTAAAATGACCACAACAGACCATAAAACAAATACTGCCGACCGAAAACAACTTGTTTTTCTAAAGATAATATCATATCGCTAATACTGATTGAGTGTTCACTATTTACTAATTCCTTCATTTATTTAAACTTGAATTATAAAGTATACCTCATCTCTTGAAAATAAAAAGTTGTTTTCGGTCTGCATTAACTAATTTTCGGTAATTTTTACAGTATTTTTTAGTCATATTTGGTGTTTTTGGTAATTCTATGCACCCATATTATCCAATTAGAAGGTTACTTATAGCGTAAATTTCGCTATTCAAAAATGTTATACATTCTGCTCATCACTTCATTGCCGGTTGAAATTCAAAACTTCCGGTCAAAAGGGAGCTGGATACGGCTGTGTCGTAAAAGGTTGTGAAAAACAATTCGCACGCGTACGCAGCTCATTGGAATTGTATTATTTCGATATGGGCTGATAACTTATGAGAGGCAATTGTGTTTTTATCCTGCTATTAAAATAATGTTTGTTTACGTTTATTAGAGCTATAATGTTTCAGGTCAAGAGCGGCTGGCGAATAAAATACTGTGCCGCGTCTGAAAATAAAACTCATTGCCCGGAAGATTTCGATGAGTTCTTTAAGCAAAGAAGACGTTGGATAGCCTCAACTCTGGCAAACCTTTGGCTGCTGATAGAGAAGTGGGAAAAGGGTATATGAATTATCAATATGCACTGAAGTTTGTTCCGCTTAAAATAATAATATTGGCTGAAATAGTGTTAAGTATGTTTCAAATGCCAACATGAGTATAGTTTTTATTTGATCTTTTTAGCTCACATGGCACAAAGTGCCAGAGTGAGCTATTAGGATCGCATTCTGTCCGTCGTACGTCGTACGTCCGTCCGTCCGTCCACCATTTCCTTCAAACGACATCTCCTCTGAAACCACTGGGCCAATGTTGATGAGACTTTGCAGGGATGTTCCTTGCATGAAGCTCTATCAAAGTTGTTCAAAGAATTCCATTCCATGCAGAACTCTGGTTGCTATGGCAACAAATAGGAAAAACTTTAAAAATCTTCTTCTCTGAAACCACAAGGCCTAGAGCTTAGATATTTGGCATGTAGCATTGTCTAGTGGACCTCTACCAAGATTGTTCAAATTATGACCCCCGGGTCAAAATTGACCCCGCGCGGGTGGGCACTTAGTTTTTGCATAGGCATATATAGGAAAAATTTTAAAATCTTCTTCTCTGAAACCACAAGGCCTAGAGCTAAGATATTTGGCATGTAGCATTGTCTAGTGGACCTCTACCAAGATTGTTCAAATTATGACCCCCAGGTCAAAATTGACCCCGCACCGGGGGTCACTTAGTTTTGCATAGGAATATATAGGAAAAACTTTAAAAATCTTCTTCTCTGAAACCAAAAGGCCTAGAGCTAAGATATTTAGCATGTAGCATTGTCTAGTGGACCTCTACCAAGATTGTTCAAATTATGAGCCCCGGCTCAAAATTGACTCCGCACAGGGGGTCACTTAGTTTTACATAGGCTTATGTAGGAAAAACTTTAAAAATCTTCTTCTCTGAAACCACAAGGCCTAGAGCTTAGATATTTGGCATGTAGCATTGGCTAGTGAACCTCTTCCAAGATTGTTCAAATTATGACCCTCGGATCAAATTTGACCCCGCACCGGGGGTCACTTAGTTTTACATAGGCTTATATAGTAAAAACTTTAAAAATCTTCTTCTTTGAAACCACAAGGCCTAATGCTTAGATATTGGGCATGTAGCATTGGCGAGTGGACCTCTACCAAGATTGTACAAATTATGACCCCTGGGTCAAAATTGACCCCACAACGGGGGTCACTTAGTTTTACATAGGCTTATATAAGGAAAACTTTAAAAATCTTTTTCTCTGAAACCACAAGGCCTAGAGCTTAGATATTTGGCATGTAGCATTGCCTAGTAGACCTCTTCAAAGTTTGTTCAAATTATGCACCTGGGGTCAAAATTGACCTTGCCTTGGGGGAGGGATCATTTGTTTTACAAAGGCGTATATAGGAAAACTTATTTGGTATAAAACATCTAGTGATCTTCCACCAGGCAAGTGGACTTGTACCAAGGTGAGCGATATAGGGCCATCTTGGCCCTCTTGTTCTTGTTGTTTCAGTACAAAAGAAAAATCCACATTTGTCGTTCCTTTTTTTAATCTATCAAGTCATTTTGCTTTTGGCTACAATAATTGGACCAAGTTCGATCATCCTCGTGGTTTCTGGTAAGTTAGATTGTTTTAATGTGTATCCATTCCTACCCTTCTTCCTGTGTGAGCAATTGTTCTTCTTACTAGTAACTATCCATTAAATGAAATGTTTGTAATTGTCTGTTCATCGCATTAAAGTAAACGTTTTAGGTCCTTTCCAAATAAAACAGCAGTCGCATTGATGAATATTTACACAAAATCTACCGGGCTTTTGGCAGACGCTCAAACTAATAAATGCTGACTTTCTTTGAAAATTTGCAGGTGGATTAAAATATGGGGCAAACTGGAATACAGTGGCTACTATTGCGCTTCAGGTGGTGCTGTGTGTATTCTTTACGATCATATGCTTATATAGGCCACAGAAACAGTTATTTGTAAGTAGTGGGAAAATGTTGGTAGTACATAGTTAAAACCAAACAGATCATCCTCTAAAAAGTTGATTCTATCACGGAGGATTTGAGACACGGGGACAGTTGGTTACTAGGCTCCTGATTCATATTAAAACTGTTTTCTAGATAAAAGAGGGGTATATTATTTTGTGCTTTTATCTTCCACAAAGAATGCTTTATCCCACTGCATTCTAGACAACACAGTTTAATTTTTCAAGTTATGTTGCTTGTTTGGATGATTTTACTAAATATCTGGACACTTCATAGTGCTGAACAGCTCAGTGTTCAGTGTATCAGACATGGCAACTTTAGCTAGCAGATTAACCTTTTTAACATTTTTAAATACAGAACAAGTATGTTTTACACTTATTTGTATTAAATTAATTAGTTTCTAAGATATTTTATACATTCATGTGTAATATCGTGTCCAGAACACATTACGATAGTAGATACCTAGCTATCCAATTACTGTGGACATTCGTAGTGAGAGGTTCAGTTAGGGAAAATATCGACCGCTCAGACTGGTAGAAATTCTACCGGTATAAATTAGCATTTGCATATCCGCCAAATTATAGCACATAATTATGTCGTCGCGAAGAGCATTGAGAAACATTTCAAACCCAATTTCTGACAGTTGTATACCGTCTTCTCTGTATAACCACGTGGTTCGATAACCGATGTCATCCGATAATGTCGGCCTTTCCAACGCTTTCCTATCAAACGCATTCACCCTACGATGCTTCTGTTCCATAGCCACCTTTACTTTGTTACAGCCACGCTAGTTGTGACGCCGTAGTATGTCTCATGTTAATTTTCTAACAGCAGATATTATACGGTTTGCGGCTAGTTTAATATTGCCGCGTTTTTAAATTTATTGAACAGAAATAATTATTTCAATGACCTGACATGAACTTATGCTAGACACATAATTCTTATTACACATAATCACAAAATTTCACACACGGAGCAAAAAAATCATCAGACAGTCATCAACCTTGCCGTAAACACTAATGTTGCGAGGAAACCATAAATTAATTGAGTAACTGTTTGTATTCAAAGCGTGTTTAGGTGTTACACTATAAGTTTTTTTAGCGTATACTGCATTTATTTAACATCAGCATCTCAGGACGGCTAGATGGAAACTGCCTGCATGTTTAACTTTAAATGTCAATTATATTACGCCTTTCTCCCATCCTTGCTTATTACCAGTAAGTTCAATTTATACAACGTCACCAGTTTGTAAGTCTTTGAGAGGTTGAGATGTCTTATTGTAGTAATAAGTTTGACGTTGTTTGCTTTTTTCAAGTTTTAGTTTAATCTCATTTGGTACAGTTGGTTTCAGTTGGGACGCTTTCGTAGGTAGAAACTTTCTTGTTCTTCTGTTCATTAGTTGTTGTGCTGGGCTGTTACCTGTTGCTTGTAATGGTGTATTTCTGAGATTCAGAAGTGCTAACATTGGATCTGTGTTCGAATGTTTAGCGTTTTTCTTCAGTCTTTTGGCAGCAGCTTTCACATCATTGTCGGCTTTTGCATTCGACTGAGCGTATCCTGCAGACGATGTTATATGCTTAAAGTCTCATTGTTTAGCAAATGATTTGAACATTCTGACGAAAAGACACTATATATAGAGTTACAATATCTGGAATACCGTGACGGGCAAAGTGTTGCTTGAGTTTGCCATTTATTACTTTTGATGTTTGCTGTTCCAGTCTGTCTATTTCAAAACAATTGCTGTAATAATCCACTGTCATTAGATATTCTTTTCCATCAAATACAAAAGCATCTGTTCCGACTCTTGTTCACGGCCTGTCCGGAATTTCATGATAATCAGTGGTTTCTTGCACTGTTTGCTTTTAAAAGACATACATGTTTCACATTTGCTAATGAAATCTTTTATTTCTGATGTCATGCACGGCCTATAGACACAAGTTCTTGCACGTCGTAAACATCCTTAGATTCCAATATGTGAATGTATTTGAACTGAAATTTCCCTCCGCATACACATTGTTATGACACATCTATCTCCGCGAAATATGATGCCTTTATCAATGGAGAGTTCATCGCGTATGTTGTAGTACGGCATAGCTTTTCTGTGAATATTACACCATCCGCGTCAATCTGTTTTGTGACCTTGATTAACTTAGGCTTTACGTATGTTTAACTGTCTATCTGGGGATACAGCTAAACAGTCAGTCATGTCTGTAAATTGAAGCTCTTTTTTGGTGTCTGTTAATAGAACTTCTTCCACATGAGTTGCATTTTGATTCCATACGTATAGCGTGTCTGAAATAAACATTTCTTTCCCTTTCTTGTAGTATATCTCATAGTAATATGTCTGTAGCTTTAGCAACATTCTCTGCAGACGTTGTGGTGCTCTGTGAAAAGGTTTGTTGCTTTATATAATTTCCAACGGCATATGATCGCTTTTCACCAACACTTTTCTACCGTATGTGAAATGATGGAATTTTAGGTGTTATGAATTACTACAGTTCTTTTCTATCTGTGCGAAATTTTGCTCGGTAGAAGTGAGTGCTCGACTCGCATATGTACAGGCTGTCCTTGTAGGATCGTCGCACCTAGTCCGTTTAGAAGAATTACACTGGAGAACAAGATCCAGTTTTGGATCATAGTAGCGCAAAACCGGAGCGTTACAAACTGCGTGATTAATATTGTCAAAAGCCTCGTCTTGCTCATGAGTCCAATTCCACACAGCATTTTTGTCTGTAAGTTTGCGTAGAGGCCCGTATATTGCACTGTTTGTCTAGAAAGTTCGTTAAGTAATTCACAACACCTAAAATCTTTTGAACTCCTTTCTTATCTGTTGGCTTGGGCATTTTCTCGATAGCTTCTATTTTTGAGGGGTCTGCTTGCACTCCTCTGTTAGTTAACAAATGACCTACAAAAGACATTTCAGTCTTGTGAAATTTGGTTTTGTTCAGCTTAATGTATTTTTCCAGGCATCTTTCAAGCAATTTCACTTAATTCCTGTCGTGATCTTGCAATGCTTCTTCATCAGTTTGACCTTTGCCATAGATGATAAGGTCATCAGCGATAGCCCTAATACCCGTTAGTCCAATAAGATTCTGTTCCAAGAATTGTTGAAAATATTCAGGAGCTTGCGAAATTCCAAAAGGCATTTTCTTCCAATGATAACGATTTAACGGCGTCTCAACGTCTTCATCTAAGGCTACATGCCAAAACGCATTTTTAGCATCGCACTTGCTTAAAACTTTCGCTTCCCCTAATTCTGGAGTAAGTCGTCAAGTACTGGTAGTAGAAAATGACTTCTTTTAAGAGCTTTGTTCAATGGCTTTGGATCAAAACATATGCGCAACTATAACTAAACAAGAGACCCAGTCTGTCTGTTTATCAACTTTTTATATGATTCCCGAACGTTCCATTGCCTCCAACTCTTTCCTAAGCTTAGCCTTCATAGCTACTAACACGGCGCACTGGCATCTTTACATGTGTAACTGTATCATATAGTTCAAGATGAAGAGTATTTTCAAATTGGCCATCGCCTTGGAAAACTGAGGCCAATCTCGATTCAATTTCTGGCATTGTAAGTTTATTTGTGGCTTGGTCAACATGGCAACTGTTATGATACTGAATTCTAATGAGATCAATTTGCTGTATGGCTTTAGATCCTAACAAAGGCGTAACATCATCCTCGACAACAATAAAATTGATTTGGCAGCGTTTCTGTGTTTTCGGATTTTTGATCATTTTTCACATCAAGTTTGCACATTCCATGTGATTTCATTTCAGATTTATTGAACATTGTCAGGGTGGTCTGTGTTTTTTCAATTAATTCTGCCGGTACATATTTCATTGGGATAATATTTGCTGTCGCCCAGGCATGGGGTCAATTACATTGAAAATGTAATTAATTACATTACAATAACATTAAGAAAGTCTTCAATAACATTACAATTACCATTACACATGTTTTTAAATGTAATTAATTAAATTACAATTGCATCACAAATGTAATTAATTAAATTACAAATTACTTTATTTTTTTAATTCATTTCGAAGTTGAAAGTTATACATGAAATGAAAGCGTTTTACTTTAGACAAATCTCACACACTGGGCTTTTAAGTTTACGAAGCAATTTAGCTTTTACATTCAAAGCTACCAAAACACTATTATAAAACACTCGCCAGACCCAAGCAAGACCCAACAGTAGGATTGTGGCTAAACAACAAGCGCTGAAAGTACAAGTCATATTAGGGAAAATGGTGGGAGGGCCTTTCTCAGCCAACCCTGCAACATCACACAGAATTCAATAGTTTAGTTTACAAAGTTTACCATGGTTTGGTCTATATTGATAAAAAACTACCTATCCCCTGTCCATACCCCTAGAACTACAAGAACTCTTCCTACCTATAACAGTATATCTAAGAAACATTTATCTTATACTGTTGCCTTTACATATTCTTTTATTCAAGGACCATACCTCTATGGAGTGCACTGTCTAATAGTACAATATCCTTGGCAACAGTTGTGGATTTTAAGTCTAAATTTTAAGACTTTAACTTATTTGATGCACAAACTTGTGTCAACATACAATTTGCTTACTGTATATAGTCTAACTCTGTCATTTAAATGTTGAGTGTTATGTACCCTTGATCTGTGCAAGTTGCCTCCACCACCTACAGTCATGATGTTCAGTTATGAACATGTGCAGTATCGGTAGATTGATGAACAAAGTTTCCAAAACCGGGAACTTCAAAACGTTTCAGAATATTTGTAAATGACATTTCCGTATCTTCTACATACTAACTGCTTAGCCAAACAGTGAAACTTTAATTTAAGATTTTCTGAACCACACAGCTGTTAAATGCTCAATAAGCACTAATTTATTTTTCACTGGAATTTGATAGTAGTTAATTGTCACCTCTATTATCATAGTCAGTTATGCATGTGACCAGCGGGCATGGATTAATCAGTAAATCCACCTGGTACTTTATGGTAAATTGTTGACAACAAAACAACACTATAATTGCAAAATTATTAAACAATTTTGAAATGGGGTTATTCATATGTCGAATATTCTATCTGATTTCTTCACTAAGGATAAATGTATATTTATTTTCTTTTTCTTTTTTTATTCATATTGTTTATTTACTTCTTTCTTTTTGTGTGTACAATTTCAAATAAGTTTTCAGTAAAGTGCATTATTTCTACTTTTGTACTTTATTTTACTGGTATTTGACCAACGTAATTGAAATGTAATTGAAATTACATGTGTTTTTGATGATGTGATTAATTACATTACAATAACATGTAATTGAAAAATACTTCAATTACAAATTACATTCAATTACAGTAAATTTTGTAATTAATTACAGTCAGTTACAATTACATTATTCAATTACCCCATGTCTGCTGTCGCCCCGCTGTCTAACTGAAATTTAACAGTGTTTTGTTGCAAATAATGCCATTACTCATGCTCATATTCTGAGTCTTAAATGTCAAACTGTTTCACGTTATGTGACCTTTTAGCCTCCGCTGATTGTTTTCTCTCTGACTGGCATTCAGACATGAAATAACTGAACTTGAAGCACTTTTTGCAATTTACTCAAAAGGCTGGGCATTTTCCGTTTTTGCATATATATCCGCAATATTTGCATTTATTCGCGGGATTTCCCTTGCTCGAACTTTTTGAGTATTTGGCGGCAGCCTTTTGCTTACGTTTTTGCTTTATAACCTGGACGTCTTCATATGCTCCAGATGCTATGCCTGACATTGTTTTCACCTTTGCAGATGTAGACTCTGCTGCACGGCAAATATCTATGCATTTGACAAGGGTCAATTTATCCTCTTGTAACAACCGTTTTCGCAAACTGTTGTCACGAATGCCGATCACAAGCTTGTCCTTAATCAAATCGTCTTATAGAACACCGTACTCACATGTCTAGGCTATCTTTCGCAACTTTGACAGGTAATTATCGAAAGAGTCCGACTCTTGTTGATGACACATATTAAAAATGTACCTCTCATATGTTACATTAGTTTTCCCTACACAAAACAGTTGGAATTTTATAATAACTACATCAATGTCCTGTCGTTCATCATCGTTTCCAAACTGAAATCCATCGAAAACATCCATGGCTTCCGAACCTATACATGTAAGAAGCGTAGGAGTTCTTAGCTTCTTTTTTTGGTATTAAGTCCTACTGCTATTTCATAATTGTTCCATGTGCGTTTGAATTCTTTTCCAGTTGTTATTAATATCTTATTTTTCCGGAAATGGAATCAGCGACGGTACTGCCATTGCATGAGGTGGCAGTGGTGCTGGAGCTTCGTCACCCATTTGTTAAATGTTAAAAGCCTTCGGAAAAATTAGTGTCCTTTTGCAATTAAATCAATTAAGCACTTTTGATGAAGTCCACATTTTAGCTTCTGACACCATGTTTAGGTGTTACACTATATAGATTAAGGCTACAAGCTTGTTAGCGTATACTGCATTTATTTAACATCAGCATGTCAGGACGGCTAGATGGAAACTGCCTGCATGTTAACCCCATCTTTTACTACCCTGGCAGTAAATATTTGTGGGAGGAGACTTATCCAATAGCAACGCTACACTGGGTTGTCTATCAACTAATAATAGCTTGCTTATCAATGATTCACCAACAGATGTAAACAAGTGCCATACTGTAGCAGACGACAATCAAAATATGAACTTACATTTAAAGGTCATATGTTCTGTTAATTCACACAACCCAGATTTCTTCTTTGAAATTATTTGTCTTCCTTTTTTTAATTGGAACACTGAATGTTAATATTCATAATTTGTACATCCATATTATATTAAAATTATGACAAAACTAGAAAAATTGCACCAGCATTCCTCTCAACTTATTAAATGAAAATAAGCAGTGAAACTTAAAATCCAGCACACTCATTTAACCTTTCTGCCACTGCTGACAGGTCCATTAATTGAGATAATGTATCAATCAATGTAGAAATAATAAACTATTAACGTCTGGAATGTAGAACAATAAACACCCAGTAGAAAGTGTTGCTGTAGTAATGTGGTCAAAATTACCAGAGATTGATTAAAGTAAACACTCCCAGATCGTGTATTAAACCAGGTTTGGACACTGTATCCAAACCCAAAAGGAGTATCGTACATGGGACATGACTGGTGAACCACTGTATGGTTTAACAAAACAGTATAATTATACTAATAAGACATTTGTTATTTCACTATATCTGGATTTAAAACTTTTCAAATAAACATCTAATGAAACTGCAAGAAATTTTATCCACTTAAATACTAATTAATGTTCTTCAAAAATAAATCACAGCAAAGCTTACATGTAACTGGTGTTGATTTCATTGATAAATGACGCTCTCTCCTGTTAGAGAATTGTTTATAAACATTACCACGTGGGAACTGTTTACATTATTTACCTCTCCTGGGTTCATGAACCCATTTATAGCTCCTCCCGGCAAATTCAAATGTTTAGCACTTGGTTTGAATTATTTTTTGAAAGTATACTTCACAATTTTTTTTTTGAAAAAATAATTACACCAATTGATAAAGAATGTTTCAATGTGTTTTTATGCATTTTTTAAAAACATTTTATTTAGTACATGTAGTTCATTCACGATTTCGAAAAAGGGCTCCCTGATGTGAAGCATGTATAATTTACATAGAAACCTGCCCCAGCGCCATCTTCTGGCTTTTATATGGCAGTTGGGGCTTTAAACTTTAAATATCACTTGTATTACAAATGACACAGCTATCAAATACTGTTACAAAGCGGCCGCCTGTTACGTATCAGAGTTTCTAGACTATTCCGTCCTTTAACTCTATTTTATACAGAGTTGTGCCTGTTACCCAGTTTGGGTTTGATGTTGGTCTATAATCTATTTCAAGAAAGCTTTGCCCGAGCTCAAACTTCTTATAATCAGAGGCCGAATATTTTATCTTTGCATCATTCACATATGACTTTGTGTCAGATTTTACTAGGTAAAGTACGGTTCGTACGCTTCACGCGAGAAACAGTTTTGCCGGCGTTTCACCCAGTATTGTAATACTGAGGTACAACAGACAGCTCAGTGAAACTTTAACCAGACAAATTGAGCGCAGTAAAACACATACAAATAATATGTAACAAAAATGTATCATTCTGAAAGCATTTAACACGGTTTAAAAATCAACTTTTGTTAAATACTGACTTTTTGGATGCTTTTAAAGGTTGGTAATAAGTTGTCTTACTATACCGATTTTTTGCTATAGTTATATATATTAGATATCTATTATAATACTGCAGATAAATTTGATATATTCTGATTGGTCAAGAGCCTCAGTATATGAGCCCGTATAGACCGTGAGCAATCCCGTATATACCGTCTCTCATTTGGAGCCTCATCGTTTTTGCCTTTTCTGATTGGCTAGAGAAGCTCTGTAAACATTGTTTACATTCAAAACAAAATGGTCGCCGTTCCACCGATTCAATACTTTCAGCGACGTTTGTAAGCACTGCACACGTCGCTAGGAAAAATAAATCAAATTCATAGACATTGAAACTTACATTGTAGCTATTCATACCTACGTTTCTCCCGAGTCAAAACGGGTTACGGACACAAGATCTAATTTCAGTCGATCAAGTTCCTTTTGCATGAATCACAGTGGAATGTTGTTTTTTGAAAATGAAAACACTGTCATTGACACTAATAAGTGCTCTTCAAATTAATGGCATTAATACGTGTAATAAGGCAGTTATAACCATTTCCCTAAAGGCGGAATGATATTGTTTTGGCATTTCCGTCTGTCCGTCCGTCCGTCCGTCCGTCCGTCCGGAGTCATTACTCAAGAACCAATGGATATAATTTCATAAAACCTTAAAAAAGTACACAATAGCATAATGCCACGTCCGTCAAGATTGGACTAGTATCTTTAGAGTAATTGCCTTTTAATTGTTTATTTTTCTATTTTCAATATAAAAACATTAAAAATATAGTTCTCTGAAGCCAATTATCAGAATTAATGTGTTATTGGTTCAAATGATGTAATGGTCACTCTTTTTAAAATCCACTTCCTTTACTTCCTGATCTTTTTTAGAAATTTAGAATTGTTTGTTTTCTGAAACTAATAGAACTGATTTAATTAAACTTACAACAACTGAGTTTTGTATCAATGTAAGATGCAGAATAAAAAATCCCTCCTTAGGGATGAGGCCCCAATGGGGTGGTGAAATTTTATAACATGCTCCTTTTTTCTGAAAAAGCTTGTTAGAATTAATTTTGTTTGAATCAAATAATCAGGTTTGTATTATCTAAAAACTGAAAATTTAGGAAACTGGAATTTTAGTTCAGTTTAGTTTAGTTTCGTTGTAGCTTATTGAGTCAGTATAGAGTAGAGAGAACGGTCGTGACCCTTTTGGGTTCGAGCCCGTAACTTCCGGGTTGAGCAGTAGACACCTTAACTTCTACACCACCGCCCATCTTATACAATTTCCAGATATTCTTTTTCAACTTTTTGTTTCATTTGGCGGCGGATAGTAGTTCACTTAATTTGCTTGTTTTCAGACTAAGATCGTCTGATTAACATTCATACTACGTTTTGTTGCCTAGAAAGGATTTATAAATCTCTCTGCTTGTCTATTAGAAGAAGGTTTTTTGGGTTGTTGACAGACACAACATTTTTTGCAGTTCAAGCGGATTTGGCTTAGTTTCCAAATAGTGCTGGACCTGATCCCTTATCAATACGTTTGAGCTTCCTAGTTTGTCCATTGTAAGGCTCTGTAACCATTACGGTAACTTCCTGCTTAATGACCTGGCCCAAATAAATCTTTAAAATTGAATCAAACTTGTCCAATTTTATTCGACCAAATAAGTATCGAAATCTGAACTTGACATTAATGTCACTGTCGATTCTGTGTCGAGTTCAAATGATAAAGTGCTATGATGGAAAAATGTTGTTACAAGTCATATGCAAACATTAGTTCTGAATAACAATAAATTTGATGTTTAACAATTTGACAAGGAAAATTCTTTCATAATAAGCTGTTATTTACTGATGAAATGAGAAAAATAGGCGGTCGTGTGTGCAAAATGGCTTTAAAGGGAAACATTGTAACCCGGCCATTTTGGCTAATAATCTTCAAATCTAAATATTAACATGATGGACTGACTTTCCTTACCAGTTAAACACATAGTTTAAGCAAAAATAAAAACATTCTAGTATTTAAAATCATATTTTCTCAAAAATCGTTAATTGCGTATTTCAGCTTCTCCTGTTAAACAATGTCGCATCTCTCCGCGAAGTTTAATAAGGATACCTCAAAGATATGACTATACTAAAACTAATTTCAATCAGGAAACAACAAATTGCACTATCGTGCTAGGATTGTGCTTATTATCAAGAAAGCAAGGAGACAGTCTGGCACTAGGTGTGTCTGTGATCGCCAAATTTTCTCGTTTTTATTAAGGCGCTCGCCAACAGGGTTGCAAATATCAAATAGTGTTGAAAATATCCTGGATTGAAAATCTATTATGGTGGCTGGTACAAAACTTACCGTTATACTCTGGCTATATCCTGGTCACATAAACTCTACGAGCTCCTTACGAGTAGGTTTTCTGTCGAAATCTTGCAAAATCGCACGTACGGACATCGTTGATTCTTGCAAGCATCTTACCAAGTTTTTGAAATTGAAGAGGACTAGGAGACTCAGTGAAAATGTTTCACCGATCTCCCGAGTTCTCGTTGAGCTCGTAGAAATTTTCGAAGTCGAAGGCATCTCGAAAGGGCCCGTACAGGCACCGCAAGTGCACACGATGTCCATGCGGATTTGGAACAACGCGAGGCCCGTAAGAGTTAACCCTTGCTCGCACGACTATCGTAGGGGAGTCGCACAGTCTATACGTACAATGAGGCCCGCAGGGCGTTATGTTTGCCGTACGGGCTCCGTACGACATTCCTGACGATTCTAGCTGAAAATGAGAAAGTTTCGTATATCGTTAACTGATTTATTCTTGTCGTACGGATACCTAACAGGCGCCATAAGCACACTTGCATCGTACGAGCTACGTCCGAGCTGACATCGTACGGACATCGTTGACTTTTGCAAGCATCGGATTTTTGAACTCGTAGAGGACACCGTGCGGGCATCGTACGAGCGCCGTTAGAACACATGTGCATCTTACAAGGTACGTCTGAGCTCCTTCAAAGCTCCGCACGACTTGTCTGCGATGTCCGTACGGATATCCTACAATTGAATCCTCAAAAAGATCGTACTTGGCTTGTAGGCATGTCACCAGAAGCTACAATTGGTCTGTACGGTTTTAAAAGTTGGTAGAATCGTACGATAAAAATCATACGGGCATCGTACGGATATGTGACCAAGGCATTAGCAATATATATAGTGAATATTATTTCCAAAACAAAGTAGTTAAGAATGAGTATTTCGTTTAACTATTTTTTCCAGGTAGCAAAGTGCTTAACCGGCTTTTACGCAGTGCTCATGACGATTGCCATTGTTGGAACAGCAGTTGAAATTGCTTCAGACTTCAACGGAGAACCTGAATCAGAACACAATTGTATTGCACTCTTCCTACTGGCGATAATAATATATAATCTCATAGAAATTCACACTTTGCAACACCTTTATGTTTCTGCATTTCTCTTACAGTTATTTGTAAAAGAAATAAAAGACAGACTTTTTCTTAAATTAAACTCTTGGGTGACAACATTGCATTAAAATTGCATTATAAGATCTTAATAATTTTATATTATATTCAATATTTAAGAACAATCATATAACGTTTTATACCATACTCTAGCATTCTTTGAGATGTAATAACGATGAATGTACATTTCAGTTATAAGTGACAACATACGGATTTCAACGGCAAGCACGTATTTGTTTTCAATGACTGGGATATTTGTAGCAGCCAGTATTCTTCATCTAAGGGAGATAACCTGTCTGCTTCATGGATTTTTCTATCTTCTGTTTTTGCCATCCGGATACATAATATTGATTATCTACAGCATATGTAACTTAACCGACAGCTCGTGGGGTAAAATCATTCTCAATGTTATATACTCAATTACAGATTAACGTATTGTCAGCTGTTCAGTATCAAACTAAAAATATAAGAAATATGATATGATTACTTCAAACAAACACAGACATTTTGATAATTACCTTAATAAATAATTTGTCTCAGATTTGACTAGGTCTGACTGTCGAATGAAATAAGACTACACATAATAGTACCATAACTTGGAAATTCTTTTTTGTATGTTTAAATAGAAGTTTATGATGCATTTCAAGGCATTCATTATTCATAATCATAACATAGATATCAGTTTTGTCACTATTACTTAGTTTTACCTACATGAGGTCTTGCACCAATTTTTTGGCTTGCGTGACGTTTAACAAACAACCTTCATGGAAAGAAAATCAATTTTATAAATTGCTTTCGTTAAAAACTCTGTAATTTCGAAAATAATGGATAATAAGCTTTGTTATTCAGAAATGGTATTGTTTACATACAACAATGTGTAAGTAATCTCTTCATCTGGTAATCGGATAGACTTGTTTCCTTTCATTTATATCTCTGCAGGTACGAGAGAAAGTAATAACCAAGAAAAGGATGCAGAAGGAAAAACCATGCCACAGATGTTCAAAGAATTAATACAATAGTATGTCTGTTTATCTTAAAACGGATTATGAAAAATCTAACATAAGTATTCCTTTTTTCCAGACACATTTATCGATATAGCAGCTTTTAAAACATCCAGTTCAAACACTGTTCAATGTATGATGCAAGTAGAATATAAAATGGTACATAAGTAAAGATATATCAAGGCTGAAAGAAGCTCTTGCATCTTTGCCTTAACTAAACTTTGACTGGAACTGTCTTCTGATATTTTTCTTTGCAATTGTTTCAAATGTAGCTGTTGTTGTTCCGGAAATGTAAAGCAAGATGATTACAAAGTGTTGATTGAAGCAGAAACTCGTCAGGAACCAAGTACGAGGTAAAAATGCAAGTGATTTAATTAAGATGATTAAACTTTCTTTATAAAAATGATCCTTTTTCTATCGAACTTTAATTCAGATGTTAATTAGTCAATTGAAAGAAATATTAAGTTGTTATGATTTAGTAAATCAAGGTTTTCTATCATGCAAACCTTGCTGTATCAACCCCCTTAGAGATTTTATTTAAGACGCAGCTAGATGACAGCGCAGCACTTAGATTAAAGTGAAATTATGCGCATCTTACCTTTTTTGGTGATAGTTTTATAAAAGCAGTTTTCGGTTGCTATGCATTTAAATGTGTTAAACTAATGATAATGCCGCATTAGTATTTGAAGTTGGTGCTTTAGATATAAAAAAAATAGTTCCTTTGTTATTGTTATTGTTGGTACATGTAGAGATTTCGGCAGTTGAAGGGAAGCAACTCCTGCATGCAGTTTTTTTTTCTTAAATTGACTCGCAGTCAAAATAGGAAAAGTTATATTTGGAAAGTTATGTTTTGGTACTGGTAGCAGGGAGAGTTTGGTGTATTTGGTTAAAAGCTATTATTTCCTCTACCCTTTTTACACACACCTATTTCAGCTGGCTTTTTACTTGAAAAACGATGTGCATAATTCCACTTTAAAATTCCAGAACTATGAGCGAAAATGTTTAATCATGGTTACAATATAGACAAAATGGCTTGAAATTGAATAACTCGATACATATAGTAGCAACATTAGTTGTTACGAATCAAACACATATTATTATCAGCTTTGAATGTTTCCATTGTGCAAAAGAAAATGATTACATATGTTGATTTAGCCATGATTTACTGTGTGAACTTTCATAAATTACTTTTTAAAACAGCAAACTGTGTACTAGTTTCTTTACTGAAGAGGTTACAAAAGTTTGGTTTTTGCTATATTTCAAAAGGCTTCTTTTCATATTAACTGACAGACAAATATAGTTGGCTTTATTTATATTTCAATGATAGTCTACGAAACAGAAAGAGCAAAATACATTTTCAAAATATAACAAAAATACACAAATGTGTCAATCATGTAGTCGAAATGTTTTAAGCGAAAATGGGTTGATGTTTGCACTTATTATTCTAGTTTAAATTTTATGGTACAGTGGCTATATTCATATACCTCATTAAAATGTCATTGCAATTAACGACATTTTCAATGTTTTACTGATGTGTTTCTATGCACTTATTTGAAACAAAACTATTGTGTCGATCGTCGAAAGCAAGATTATAATTTTTTTAACAATGGGTCGGTTGAAACAGGATCAAAAAATGAGATACAAAGGCGTCTGATGCAAATAAGATACTAATATCCAAACATGTTTCAATATAAAAGGGATCAGTTTCCAATCGGAAATTAATTTACTATTCAATCGTCATGGAAATGGTCAGAATGTTTGTCTCAATGATTTGAATCTGGGTAACTTGGGGTCAAAGACTAGCTTACACAGCCCAAATCAAGGAAACACCTTGTTCTCACTCTGATGCCACATCTATAAATCAATCTTTATGAAGACTGGTAAAAATGTTTGTCTTAATGATTTCTGTCAAGCTCGGATCTGGAACACCTGTGCTCAAAAACGTTCTCAGATGGTCCAACCAAAATAAAAACCGCGTTTACACTCTTAGAGGCCACGTTTAATATCTACATGTTTGTCCCAATGATTCCTATGTTACTGGGTCACTTGGGCTCAAATAATGTCACTAGAACACAATCGATTAAAACCTTGTTAATCCTCTGGAGGCCAAATTTGATACCTAATGGTCATGAAATTTGGTCAGAGTGTTTGTCTTTATGATTGACATGTCAAGATTGAATTGGGTTTACCGAGATAAGAACCGCGGTTACTATGTTAAAGCCAATCATCATTTAAATTGGTCAGAATGTTTGTCTTGTCATGGTCAAACAGCATGTTAGTGTTTATGTTATACAGTTTTGGTTGAATGTGGGTCATCTAGTTCTTTGTAGAATTTTCTGTAAAAGAAATCCTTTTCCAGTCGGAAATTAATCTGAAATTTAACAGAAAAGGTCTTGATGTTTTCACTCATTTGGAATACAGATATCTCAGTTGAAGTTTTTTACTACGGAGACAATATTTATGAATCACCTTTAATGCCAGAGATTTAAAAACTTTTTTCTTTTTGGAACCGGCAAATGCCAGCCCGTTTATTTTTTAGTTAAACAACAAATACAAACAGTATCACAGTCAATTTAAAGAAAAGAAACAGTTTAATTAACAAAACCACATACTATATAGTTAAAACAAATACATGTTTTTTTTATATATTAAATTCACAAAATTCATTTCAGATTTTTTACGAATTTCTCAAGAAACTTGCATGGGATTCTGTGTTTTTCGTAATATTTAATTAAGAAATGTAGCTCATCTATTAATAAACTTAGAGTATTATATGGCTTTGATCTTCTTTCACTGCAAAGGTAACCTTTATATATTGAAAAACCAATGTATGCGAGCAGTATGTTTATGTATTTGTATTCAACAAAGTCAATTTTGTACCCTAGAACTAAAAATTCTAGCTTGTTTAAGGGTCTGGAAATTCCACAATGCTTCAGTGTGTTTAAGATGCATTTCCAAAATTCTGTTAAGAATTTACAACCAATAAAGAAATGTTCTAAATTCTCTGTGTTTCCACAGCAATGACAAATAGGGGAGTTTAATATTTTCCATGTGTATAAATTTTCATTTGTGGCTATTATTTTATGTATTAGTTTATATTTGTATTGTTTTATTCTGTTATCTATAATAGATTTATTGAGTAAAATATAGAATTTTTCCCAGTCAACTTTAACACAAAAGAGATTATTCCAGTACTTATGTAAGTATGGTTTAACAAATTTCCGTTTTACTAGGTACGAGTACATGTATCTATTTGATAGATCCTGTAAAGAAAGGTTGTTTATTTGTGCGTATAGAGTTATTCTTACTTTAGTTTTTACTGATACTTTAGACTTAAGAATTTGTATCCACGTTTTAGGGATTGCTGCTTTTATTTTTTGTATCTCACTTATCCAGTTATGTTTATCGGTTAACTTTTCAAATATGAATTTGTCATTAATTTTTCCAGTTTCATCTAATATATCATTTACAAAAATTAATCCAGAATTGATCCAGGAATGGAAGATAAGGCTTCTGGATTTGTGTTTAATATGATAGTTGCCCCATAAAATTTGTTTTCTTATTTCGAAAAAGGAGGACGGTTTTGCTTCGGATTTTACATTTTTAAGGTAAATCCAAGTTTCAATTAGCGACCTATAGAAGACGGGTAAAGGATTTTTTGTTTTTGGCAGTGATTTAAAGGCATCAATGTTCATTTCAAATATGAGAAGTTCACGTCCGTATTGGTTCAGGAAGTAGATTGGAATTAATTTCCAGTTAGCAAATTGATTATCTAAAAGAGCCTTTGCCCATTTTATTTTCATAGTTTTAGCATAAGAGTCAACGTCCACCATATTTATACCGCCATCTAAATTTTCCCCAATTAATGTGCATCTTCTAATTTTTTCGGACTTATTATTCCACAGAAACTTAAAGACTATTGAATTTAACTCATTGATGACATTCTGTGGAGTATACATTGTTTGCATGAGGTATGTGAACTTTGGCAGTATGATTGATTTGATAACAGTTACTTTACCATAAAAGGTTAAATTTCTACGACTCCACTGCTCTATTTGTAATTTGATATAGTCTATCTTTTCTTTCCAGTTTTTGTTTAGGCAAAATTCAGCATCGTGCCCGAAATAGACCCCAAGTGCTTTTATGCCATCTTTTTTAAACTGTATATTAGCATAAGTTTCTATATGTTTTGTTTTTCCAAGCCATAAGCCTTCAGTCTTTTGCCTATTTAGTTGTAAACCGGAATATTTTCCAAATTCCTCAACAAGGGCTAAAGCAGTAGTTATTTCGTGTTTGTTGTTTAAAAAAAGTGTTGTGTCGTCGGCTAGCTGTGATATTTTGACATGATGAGTTGAGTTATTATATTGAATTTTTATACCTTTTATATCTTTGCATGATCTTATTTTAGAAGCTAAAATTTCTGCTATAATTACAAAAAGAAGAGCAGACAGAGGACATCCTTGTCTTATTCCTCTTGACAAGTAAAAGTAATCCGACTTCCACCCATTGTTGATAATTACAGACATTATGTCTTTGTAAAATATTTTTACCCATTTTAAAAATGTATTTTTAAATCCAAATTTATGCAAGACATTAAACATGAAGTTCCAATCTATAGTGTCGAAAGCCTTTTTAAAATCTAAAAATAGAATCGTTCCTTTGATGTCTAAACTTTCCGAATAATCGATTATATCTTGGATTTGCCGTATATTGGAGCCGATATATCTGTTTTGTATGAATCCTTGCTGATCACAACTAATTATCTTTGGTAATACTTTTTGAAGTCGTTTTGCTAAAACTCTAGCAGCTATTTTATAATCTATATTTAGCAAGGAAATTGGGCGCCAATTTTCAAGGTTTTCCGGATCAGATTTTTTATAAATTAGTGAAATAATACTTTGTCTCTGGCTTCGTGATATTTCCCCTTTCTCGAGGCTTTCATTTAAAGCTTGAACTAACAAGTCTTGTAAATTGTTCCAAAATTTTTGATAAAATTCTACAGAGAGACCGTCTGGACCAGGACTTTTATTTAATTTCATTTCATGTAAAGCGGTTTTGCATTCTTCTATCATTAAGCTACCTTCACATAGATCTGCATCTGAATCAGTTAAAACATTTTCAAATCATCATTAGTAGACGTGTATAGTTTTTTGTAGAAGTTAGTTTCTGCGTTTAAGATATCTGTCGGATTGGAAATACGTTTATTATCCACAATAAGTGATGTAATAATTTTCCTGCTTTGCCTTGATTTTTCAAGGCTTATAAAATATTTAGAGTTTTTTTCGCCTTCTTCTAAGGTTTGAATTCTCGAGCGAATTTGAGCTCCTTTCGTTTTGAAGTCGCACAACAATTTAATTTCATTTTCTATTTCTAATATTTTATCCTGTGATGTGATATTATTCTCACTTCTTGAATATAAATATTTTAACTGCTTTTCTAGCGCTTGTAAATTATTATTTCTTTCTCTTGCTTTCTGCTTGGAGAAACTTATCGAGTTTTCTTTTATTTCATTTTTACAAATTTCCCATTTTGATTGGTAGCTTTCAATATTTAGACTTTTACATTTATCAATGACTCGTGAAATCTGTTCATAGTAGGACTGGTCTTCAAGATAAGAATTATTTAGTTTCCAGAATCCTGGACCTCTCTTAAAAGGTGATTTTAATTTAAGTGATATTGCTTGGTGGTCTGTACTTTGAATTAGAGCAGGGCGTATATCAGTTGAAAAGACTAATTGTATGATGTTTTCATCTATAAGCCAGAAATCGATCCTACTTTTTTCAGAATTATTTTTACGGCGCCATGTAAACTGGTGTTTATTGTCATTTAGCTTATACCATATATCAATCAATTTAAGATGTTTCATTAAATCAGACAAACTTTTAGAAATGTTTATGCTACTTGTCATGGAACGTGTTATCCTATCAGATGAATTAAGAATTTCATTAAAATCTCCGCCTTCTGCGTGACTTTTTAAAATATCACTGATTTCCAGGAAATATTTCTTTCGCTTTTTCTTATCATTAAAGGCATATATATTCAATAATGTATAGGTATTATTGTGAAATTCAATGTTAGTTAAAATGTATCTTCCATTACAGTCACTGTAATGGTTTAAAACGGTGCTATTCAAAGATTTGTGTATAAGGATAGAGCATCCTTTGCTATTTGTTTCGCCATATGAGTTGTAGAAATCCCAGTCATTGAATTGATATTTTACAGAGTTAATGATATCAACGGTGAAGTGAGTTTCTTGCAAAAATGCTATATTTGTTTTTTGTTGTATTAAATATTGCTGCAGTCTGCCTTGTTTTTGTTTATTTCGTAAGCCTTGACAATTTAAGGACAATAAATGTGTTATGTCTATATCTGATGACGACATGATTCAAAGTAATTATTTATGACTATGATATCTGATTTAAATATATAAAAATTATTTGGTAAAGTACACAGGTGTAACAACATGATCCAAATAAATACTATGAAGTTTGATTTAAACATATAAATGTATTTAGTAGAATAAACAGGTAACCATGTTTGAAATGGCGACATATTGTTTTGTAAGCTTGAATTTTCATGTTTTAAGAAGCTTAATTTTTTAATAGATTATTATAATTATGCAAAAGCGTAAGAAAATTATACAAAAAGAACGTCTGATACATTTGCAATAATAAGCGAAACTAGCATTAAGAAAATAGTGCGCTATACTTTGCCATATCGTAACAATACCGTAAAGATCCTTGATTTGATTTGTTTTTAAATGCTTAAGTAAAAGTTCTTAATATGCATGCACAGTAATAAGCAATGTATGATATTCACAGCAATATCGATACACAATACCACATGTATAATAGTACATCTTGATTTTTCAAAATTCAAATGGTGACTGTAACATGTACAGTAATAAGCGACAATAGCAATAGGAAAAACATGTGTAGCGTTTACGGCTTGTATGCTAGTACAATGAATAAGTCTGTACCGTAACAGTTTGCTTTGCTAGCGTAATATTTACAAAATAATGCCGAACAAAGTTATAAGCATGAACTATGCGTGTTTGTCATGCGTATGCGTGGTCATACAGACCTATATTTGAGATCTATAGTCTTTATCAAATTTGTTATGTAAGCATGTTCATAACCTAACTTACCCTTACCGAAAACAAAAAAGCAAGGATGTCTAAAGCCATGACATAGCTTATTGTAAGAGAAATAATGCCATATGCTGCACACAGAAATTGGTATCTTTCGGCGAAAGTGGTGCGTTACCGGTGCAAAGAAGACATTATCTATGTATATAAAAAAAGTCTTACACAGAATAGCTTACATGAATACAGTATCAAAAGAGATTTAAAAACTTAATACACTGAACTTCATTCGTAGTTGTCGCAAAGCCAAATTATCCTAAAACATTATTTTTCTATTTGAACAGATCTAAACAAACTCGGACGGAAGAAGAAGATAACAGTCGTATGTACACATTATAATTATCTATCTGCACATGTTATATAGATAGAGGAACGATTTATAGTCTTCAAGTGTATCTAAGAAGAAACATTTAAGCAATACCACTACATGAGTTTTTAAAGTTCCATTGTTACCTTGGATGCTTCAATAACAAGAAGCACTTATTTTGAGTAAGCGATATTACTGTACGAATATCTTAAAAGTAAGGATGTTATTCGAACAAACTGAGAATTTTTAACAATTTCTGTCGAACTCCCTTAGACCTAGCTTAATAACTTATGTCCGTTGGCATTTATTCTCACATCTTGGTCTTGTTGCAAATTGAATAATCAAATTTTCATACCCTTCGGGTGGCATACAGAAATCGGGTCGTCTGTCCGTTTTAGCAGAGCATAACTCCAAAAGTATAAAAGGGAATTACTTGAAATTTATTCAGTGATAGAACACAATCAGGGGAAGAGCACAGCCTAGTAAATACAACACTATCATACCTTATCTTTGTTACATTTTCTTGTCTTGAAAAGTACTGAAGTAAATTCTTTCAAATTGCATAAAATAATAGAAGACACTCAGGGGAAGCGCAGTACCAAAAAACATTAAACCCATGTTTCCTTATTTTTGAATTGCGTACTCTTCAGCGTTAAAAGAGCACAAACAGTTATCGATCGGCAAACGAAGGGGCAGTTTCGGACATTTTTTGTTTGTTTCATGAATGTATAATCCTATGATTATCGTATATTTTTCTGAATCATTAACTTATTTCCACTACAAATTATATACTTAAATGAATATGTTTTTGTAACTTTAATTGTAGAAAATGATGAAATAGATATGAAATAAGGCACTGCATATAATGAGGATTTGTCTACACACCTGATCACGTTCATGCTGTAAAATTATTTGAAATGCTAACATACTGTATATAAACGGATGTACGGGTGGTTTTTATTAATTTATTCCCCTTCTTTTCAGGGTAAATGCATATACATTTTTGTGTTAATCATTAAAAATATCAACTTAAATCGATGCTGTTGTTTACACAAAATTATTAAACATAACACACGGAAATAATTATAGTAGCTTTGAACGTGTCGTCATAGTATCAAATAATGATACTAGTATCCATATGAAAATACAAAACTAAATGAAAAACGCGACTCGGTCGATGTCTTTCTTCTTACATGATGGATATAGATCTGTAAAAATATCAATAATATCTATTAATTTCAACATTATATCTTATCTTAACTAAACGCTGAAAATTCCAATAAAAACAACTTCAGCAGAATACCTTAAAAACGTCGTCAACATATTTAAAAGATATTCAGACAGAAGACAAAACAAAACCCGCTGTGCATGCAGTTTTATTTAAGATAATTATAGCACTTGCTCCTGTGCTTTGAACTAAATAATCGTTACAGAGATTATAATCATTTCAAATCATACCCCCAATTAGACAAAAAGGGGCAAATTAAAGTAGATTTAATTAAAATATATTTAAATCTGTTGCCGTAAAATTAAGATAACCGTCGAGTAGATGTGGCCATGTCTTTACTTTTTTCATTGATCATTCTAAATATTAACATTGAATATATTTGAATGATTAAAAGAATAAAATATCATTAAACATCTGTAAATGCCTTTTTACAATCTCGTTAAAGTGTTATATAAAACAAATATAAATGATAAATCAATACATGTATATCATTATATATAGCTTATACAGTGACGTGTAACTGTCCCTCAGTTGGTACTACGAGCGATATTAATTAATGTCGCGCATGCGCAAAAGTGTGTGAAAAAACGTATTACTTGAAACTTTACAGAGTGATAAAGTAAAATGAATTGAGTGCAATTCCCAAGAACCATAACTCTACCAAGGTAAAATCATAGAAAAACCTTGCGTATGCAAAAAAAAAATGCAAATTTCATTAAATCTTCATGAAACTTGGTTTTGCATTGGAATCTGCATTTTTAACTGGAACTTTATATAATTTTGTCAGAATGATTGCCTTTATAAAAACTAGGTCGAGGTCGAGTATGACGTATCATAGTTAAATACACGACCAATAGATCAAATCATAGAGTAACCTAGCGTATTCTACAGACGCTGCACTTTTAATTGAATCTTCATGAAACGTGCTCTGAATACTTGTATTGATAAAAACTAGGCTGAGTGTGAATATAGGTCATCTGACGTCAAAATCCAGGTAAGCGGATTTAATCATAGACACACCTTGTGTATGCAATAGGATCTGCAATTTTTTAACTAGAACCTCGTGAAATTTTGTTAGAACGGCTGTCTTGATGAAATCTAGGCCGAGTTTTAATATGAGTTTTCTTGAGTTTAAAGCTATGTCAGCAGGTCAAATCATAGTAAAACCTAGTGTTTATCATGGAGGTGACAATTTCAACCAAATCATCAGGAAAATTGGTCAGAATGTTTTTCTCTATGGTTTTTAGAAAAAAATTAAATCTCGGTAAACTTGATTAAAAAATTAGGTCACACGATAAAATGAAAGAAACACCCTGTTAACCCTCTAGATACCACTATTAATACCAAATAATCACGAGAATTCGTCAGAATTTCTTAATGGAAATATAGGTCAGGAAGGGTCAAAAATTAGGTCTCACAGTCTAAACAAATAAAATAAAAACAAGGTTAGCAGGTAAAATCATACAAAAATCTTGTGTTTGCCATAGAGGTGACATTAACAACCCAATAGTCATTGAAATTGGTCAGAATGCTTGTTTCAATGATTTCTCGGCTAAACTTGAACCTAGTTCACTTTGGCTGAAAACTAGGTCACACGGACAAATCAAAGAAACACCTTGAAAATACGCTAGACCTTACATTTATTATCCTATCTTCATAAAAATGGGTCAGAATGGTTGTCCAAAGGATATTTTGGTCAATTTTGAAACTGGGTAACTTGGGGAAAATTTTTCTAGTTCGGGTCGTAACTTTAAAAGTATAAAAGGGAATTACTCGAAAAGTCTTACAGTGATATAGCACAATACTTCCTCGTGCAGTTTACCAGAACTCTACCTTGCCTAATGTTTTTATCCCAATGTTTTTACAATGTCTTGTTCGGAGCATCAATCTTAAATTACTGAAGGAAATTTGAAATTGCATACAGTTAGAGAGAGGACAATTAAGAGATGTATAGTACACAAGTACCATGACGATGTACTGCCTTATTTATGAATGATCTCCCTTTATCAAACTCTGATGTCCGCTGCATGACAATTGCAGACAGTTAGAGAGACTTTAAAGGAAAGTGCAGTGATTCTTTGATATTTTAGGGTGATTTTGGATGAAAAAAAAAATAATATACTGTAATGAGTTCACGTCTTCATTTTATGGGAGGGTAGCATTACTGACTCTATTGATGTAGTATCTTGGGAAATGAAAATGAAACGATTCAGTTATTATATAAAAGTTATTTATGCCAGCTGGTAAATTATATTTTTACTGAGAATATTACATAAAATGTAACAAAGTCATAAATTAAAACCAGTTATACTTACCAGTGTAATTTAGAGATAATCATTTTTTGTTGTTGGCTTATCATGGCTTTCAATGGAATATGTCCAAAACAACTTTAAAGTGAACAAAATTCGAACAAATACAATTTTTGATGACAATTAAGAAAGCTAAATAGATTTTAAATAATTTATCTGCAGTCAATTCACATGAATAAGTCAATTATGCCTGATGCTACTACACGTATTGTTTTTGTTTTATATATAAACACATTTAATTCCACCTTCTTAATTTTTGAAAGGGTAAATGAACAGATAATGATATCCATGATGTGGCAATTAATTCTCGAATCCTGTAATGATCGATTAGGTGTGATAAACAGTTTTTATTGATTGGTGGTTGATGATACTATGATGCCATGCGTTTTTTCATGGGTACGAGCAAATATACACATAATCTTGCTGTTGCTGGTGACATGGGGTGGGAGCCAGTTTTTTCTAGGCAACTGAAATGTGTTATTAATTTTGTAGATTTTCAAAAATGACTGATAGTAGAATTAACAAAATAGTTTACAAACATTGTAAAGATATAGCTGGTAGACAGTGTAGAAACTGGCATTATACAGTAAAAGAGTTGCTTAAAAAATATCACTGCAATGAGTATGCTGATATGGAAAATGTTCATTTGTATCAGAAAACATTGTTAGACAAAGTTCAAGAAAATTTCTTAATCAGTATCTAGATGAATGGATTGAGTCTGTACATTGTTTGTATAGTGCACATAGAGCTAGAAATAGTAAGCTGAGAACATACAGAAATTTTAAATTTAGTTTTGAGACTGAAGAATATCTTAAAGTGCTACTTCCACTTAAACAGAGATCGGCTTTGGCTAAGTTCCGATGCGGAGTCGCACCGATTAGACTAGAAACTGGTCGTTATGAAAGACTGCAGTAAATGATAGAATATGTCCTGTGTGTAACAATGGGGTGGAAAATGAACTGCATGTTTTACTGAAATGTCCATACTATGATGATATTAGAAATGTTTTGTTCAACAAAGCTAGTGAGGTTGACAATGGGTTTCCAAGACTAAATGATGTAAGCAAGCTCAATTTTATACTTTCCAATTGCAATATTGTTAAAGAAGCTGCAAAATCCTGTTTCCTAATTCTGGATAAACGTACTAAATATCTGTACTATAGCTAACTTTTGAACTTTTAAAGTTTAAGGTTTTAAGATGTATAGACTGAAATTTTTTACTCTTAATCTGTATTATAGTAGATAGTGATAGATTGAATTTATCCCAAGTTTAGAGGAGCTGGTAATGGTAGATCCAATCGGCAATTAAATTCATTTTTTTAATATATATTTAATAAACTAGTGGTAACGTCTAGACTTCAGGATGAAATTTAATATTCTGATGCTTGGTTAAAAATTTTAAGCTATCAAATAAAAAGAAAACTAGAATTGTAGACTTATGCCAACTTTTCAAACGTTTAGAAATTATTTTATCATAATATGCTTGTAGTGGGTAAGGTGTATAAGTGAGGGTATTTTATTAGGTAGTCATTCCCAGACTATTGAAATGTATTCCTTACTCATATACTTACCACATACTTGGTATATTGTTATAAACAATGAACTATTTCCTTTTTTATCAAATGGAATATGTGTTTTAATTAATGAATGTTTTATGTATAAGTGAAATGTATTTGTAGTCTCTTATAATTCTACATGGAATGACCATTTACTTATTTTATGTTTTATGTATGAATTCTTATGATGTATTGTAAATGGATTAGACTTTAATAAACATTATATATACTATGACGTATATAAAGAGTGCTTTTGGACCAGGTGCACGATTTCATTCTGAATATAATCAAGCAAAAGTAAAACAAGTTACCCGCAAGGAAGGAATAGGCAGTTATTCTGGGACTTCTTGTATAGCTGGCGCCCAGTATATGTAAATCCAAATTCGAGTTTGATCAAGCTATACACACTGTAACTCTGCTATACATCAAAGGATATTAAATCAATCAACTGTTAAGCATTTCGAGATAAATTGACGTGCGAAAGAACACGGACAACACCTTGAAGGTCAAGGTCATTGATAATAAGCTTCCACTTCGGGGGCATTCGTATGTTATGAGTGACAACTCTTGGTGTTCGATATAATCATTCTTAAACAAAGTAAAATACGCTCGAAACGATTTTAACTCTTTTTGCATTGATTTCCGCAACTTTAACAAGAGAGGTCCAGATATCTCAGACTAGATATTGAAGATGAAGCTCTTTAAATCTAAAAAGGATTGGTCTGACACACTTGTGTACAGTCTGTTTGAATTCGTCCGTCTATCATACTACGAGAAGATGTTGGTCATATAAAAATTGGTATATGGCAAAACATGGACGGATGAGAGACATGAAGTTATCCTAACATTTCACCATGAGCAGATGGGGTCATTTGAAAAAAGTCGTTGCGCCCACCACACATACACCCTGGGGATTGGAGCTGATTAATAATGCTTCTTTTTTCTTGAACGGCTTATCAGAATTTGATAATATTTGGCATAAGTTATCCCATTTGCAGTTTCTAACAATTGAAAATTTAGAAAATAAATATTTTTAGAACGAGGCTCTTACATATTCTATAAAGAAACTTAAAAATATTCGTTTTCTGAAACTAATGGAGCTTATTTGATTTAACTTACAAGAACTAAGTTCTGTATGACTGTAAGATGCATGCAGGAAAAAGATTGTTTTCTAAAAAGGCTTGTCATAATTTGATAATGATTTACACAAGTATCAGTTTTGTCGTCTCTGACAATATAGACTCGTAAACTACTGGAGGATGATTCTTCAAATTGCAAACAAATGTTAATCGAGGGACAGTACGATTTTAAGTAATTGAACCACATAAGCATTATTTAAAAAAAAACTTTTATTGGCCAAGAAAGCTATATAAAATACCACATATTGGAAATATAGGTCTTGAATATTAATATAACAAAACTACGGTTCCGACAACATTATCTACAGTTTGTTTGAATTCGTCTGTTACGAGTAAGAGGAGACATCCAATTATCCTAACAGAGACAGCGAAATGTTTAGCTGATAAAAATCAGATAAACGTTGTCGAATGAAACACATCAACTTGTTTTAGCTCACCTTAGCCAGTGGCTGAGGGTGAACATTTAGAATTCATGAATGCCCGACGTCCGCCGTACGTCGTCCACAAAACAACATCTCCTACTACATGTACTAAACTGAGCCAATTTCCACGAAACTTCTCAGGCATGTCTCCTGAATGCAGCTGTACCAAAGGTTTCCAAACAATTCAATTTCGTGCAGAACTCTGGATGCTATGAAAACAAATAGAAAAACTTTTCAAAAGTTATTCTCAAAAACTTGAAGGCCCAGAACATAAATATTTCGCATATGACATTGTTTGGCGGACTCTTACAAGACTGTTCAAATATATACAATACTACATAATAAATATATAAACTTTGTCCCACCCTGGTGGTTACTTCATTTTACATTCTATAGATTTCTATAGGGAAAATGAAAATATTCTCTGAATCTAGAAGACCCAGAGTTTAGATATTGTTATAAATCATTACCTAGTGGACCTCTCTATCAATATTGTTTAAATTATGATCCACGGGTGAAAATAGACCCCATCACGGGAGTCATATGATTTTACAAAAGCTTAAAGAGGGAAAGCTTCAAGAAGGCCTAAAGTTTTATATTTTGACTGAAGCTTTTGGCAGTGGCCCTCTACCAAGATTGTTTAAATCCCGAGCGTCGGCTCTAAGTTGACCCCGCCCCGGTGTCATTTGATTTTACATAAAGTTTTACAGGGAACTATTTAAAAATTCTCTTCTCCATAACAAAAAGTTATTATTTCGTAGACCTAAACCCCAGATATCTAATAAGTTGCATTGTCTAGTGGATATTTACTAAGGTTGTTAGTACCATGCCAACAAGGTCAAATTTGATCCTGCCTAGGGGTTACTTGATTCCGACAGAATTACATAAGAAACACTTAAAAAATCTTCTCCTGCAAAATCACAGGGCCTAGAGCCTACATTTAATAGTATTGTCTGCTGGATCTCTGTCGTTTTTGTTCAAATCATGCCCCTGGGGTCAAAAACGGCCTGCTCTTGGGGTCTCACGTTTTATACAGACTTGAGCATAGATATTTATCACGTAGTTTTATCTAGTGGACATCTCCCATGTTTGGTCATATCATAGCCCCAGGGAGAGGTAGCTTGGGATTTCTTTTTTGATTCAATGGGTCAAGGTTAATGTTTCTGTTGCTACAAAGGGAGAAAAGGTATCTTTCCTTAAACTCGAGTTTGGAAGTGAAACTGTATTAGCTTATATTGATATGAAGCTTATAATTTTTATCTTCATAGGTCAAGGTCGCTGTTTTACCTGTATTAATTTCATGTTTTATCTATATAACTCGCTTTCCTTAACATTTGTTTCAATGCTGTTAGTTAAAACAATGATAGAAACTCCGTCTTAAAATTAGAATGCCATCCTGACTGAGCTATTGAGCCGTATTTTCCCTGTCCATCCGTGGAAAATTGGAAATAGTCAGCACCAATAGCCGTTAAGAAAGAATATGAATGCAAAATAGGTAGGGTATTAATAATAATCCGAATCCTACTACCCATCAAAATGTTTATAATTATGACGGAAACATTTAAACCGATTGTAGTCATAATTATGAAAATCTCACAAGGTATGATCAAAGATAGATTTGAATATTTTCAGAGTCACTACACAGTAGCGCAAAGATAAGGCGTGAAGTTAAAGTACAGCTCTGCTTTAAAGCTGATGTTCCGTGTTCGAATCCCACCTGTGACATATCTTCAATTTTGCTTTTTTGTAATGCATAATGTATAACTTTGCACATCATTGTCATGGAATTAGTATATAATACATGCATATTTCCATTTCCATTTGTGATAAACTTAGTGTTTGACACTATCGATTAACAGAAAATCCCATGCGCGTATATGTAAATAACGGTTTCAAGCAAACCCTATTCTAGAACTTTTATTAAGCACTGCCAATTACTCTAGGTGCAACATCATGAATAGTTTGCATCTTACAATGCCATTTTATCTTTCACTGTCTTGAAGTTAATAAATCAGTAGTTGTTTGGGCATTGAGAGCTCAGTAGTTAGGGCGTATGCTTCCGGGACGGGAGGTACCGGGTTCGAATCCCAGCCCAAGCACGAGGTCTGTCTTTGGACAAAGACACTGATGCCACACGTGCCTCAGTTCACTCAGTTGCAAATGGGTAGGAGCGATAAAATTATCCATTAATAAGCTGCAGATCTTTCTTTGTAATCGAACTAATTAAATTCGTGTGAAATACATTGTAAGTATAAAAATAATTCGTTTATTGTCACTTTATTTTAAATTTAAGACACTTTTACATTGATGTAATTACAAAATGTATTTGAATAAATTTCAGTTAATAATTAATATTACGAGCAAAATTTAAATTTGATAACCCCTCAAATTATTGACCTGTTGTTTTCATGCTTATTACAGCGGAGCAGCCAGTAAATAACGAGAAATGGGACACTCTGATGAAAAAGTATAATCTTGGTTTAAATTCAGCAGATTCTACATCAGATGACAATAAACCATTGTCAGGTTTGTTTAACATCAACAAGGAATTTAAGTAAAACTCTATGTGGTCACATTATTACGGGCGTTGTTCGCTATTGAGAACAGTATACCTGTGACAACATCGAATGCAATCACTTATTATAATTTCTTTTTAAAATAAGTTTTTGAGATTTGACATCATATTTATTCAGTGTTATCAATTTGTATGATCAGACTTTTGTCTTATCTAAATTTTCTTTTTCCAGCCAGATTAGCAGATTTAAGAAACAGATGGGTTGTGGCATTTGGCATGATTAATTCATTGTGGCTGATTTTGATATCCACACTAGCTTATAAAGGAGACATCCTCGGTGTATTTGGAAGTAACCCAGTTGGTATGAAAGCTTTCATTTTCTTCGCGTTGCGGAACAAATCAAGCTATGCCATTCTCACTAATTACACATTGCACATAGCTTCTCTTACAAATAGTCTAGTAATTCTAGGCCGAAAAACAGGCAGACAGAACAGCAGTTGACAGAGCAAAATGCAAAAAAAAAAAAAAAAAAAAAAAAACGGTATTTTAGATATTTTAATATTTCTAGTTTCTGCAATTTTGTTGCAATCTTTTGCCAGGGAAAAACATTGCGAAATTTGAAGTTTAAATACATGTTCAAATTGTACGTGATCTGAAATTATTAAAGCAACATGTAATAATGGCTGTAAAGTGATTTGTCACGTCACCTTAAATATTAATGCTTTGTGCGAACATACTGGTTAAGAGTTAAATCTCAGCCTGAGCATGAGATGAATCCTTGATAAGAGACACTGAGGCCACACTTGCCTCAGTCCACCCAGATGTAAGTGGGTAGCACCGATGACAAACTCAAATGAGTGTTCAAGTACGATTCAGTACTCAGTAATAGAAAAAAGATAAATTCCTTTAAACTAAATGTATAATCTTTTTATCTTACATTTCATGGAGGAAGATACAAACATCTACATGTTTCAGTTTAAATAATGTTATTTCTTATGAACTTTTAGAATGTTGTTACATAATGTACCTTTTCATCTTGTTGGCTTTTAATTGTTGCGTTGTGAAAGCTATGTGTTTGTATACACATAAGCTTTGACTTTCAAACATACTACAATAGTTCTGCTATCAAGTCCGCTTAATTCAACAATTTAAACTTGATAATAAGAAGTCGTGGACCATTCCGAATATATAATCACATGCCAATGTAGAGTTACGTGTATGTTGCATGATCTTTGAAAATTAATAACACAGTTGAAACAATTTTTGCCAATAAAGAAATTCATATCAAATAAAAGGTAATAAATTGCCCATAGTTAGAATATCATCATTAAACTGTAATGAAAATAGAAATAATATATAGAAATAATGGTATGAAAGCAGAATGTTCTGTTGTCGCCAATACTTAAACGCAAGAAAAAATGACGTCGGAATATAATTACTTAATAATATTTTATTGCATCTTTTACTCAATTCTATAATACAAGTAACATAATTATACAAACATCAAACAAAAGTGCAATTGGAAGTTTTAACAACATTAGTCACAGCCCTCCTTTCGTCGGAATATCACTTTACTTTGAACACATGTTACTTCTCTATATACTTGAACTTGTTTTTATGTCCCAAAGGTAGGCATATTAAAATTGCATCGTAGGTGCGTCCGTCCGTCAATGCCCAGTAGACATTAGGGGGTTAGGGTCTTAGTACAACTTAGCTTTGTGAGATTGTTTAAGTTCATTCCGTTGTTATATGGTTTAAATGGTATTGTGGGGTTAAATAATTCAATTGTGGTGTTAAAAAAGATCAAAGAAAGATCAAAGGGATAACCTCACAAAGTCCATCTGCTGAGCACGTCCGTGCGTCCGTCCTTACATTTTTTCGTATCCAGGCTGTTACTTTGTAATGCATTGAAGGATCTTAAAATAACCTGGGACAGATGTTTAGCAAATCAACGGCGTGTAGCGTTCAAGACACGCAACCCTACCACAAAGGTCAAGATCTCACTGAGATTTTGTCATGCATTGAAGGATTTTAAAACTTGGCACAGATGTTCAGCACATCAAAATCAAACGTGTCGCGTGAAAGACCCACATCCCTACCTTAAGGTCAAGGTCACACTTAGATTTAATAGGTAATGGAATCCTGTATATATGCATTCATTCGTGTCCGGACTTAACTTTCTCATGCATTGAAGGATTTTTAATTGTTTGGTACATATGTTCAGCACATCAAGACGACGTGTCGCATGCAAGACACACGTCTCTGTCTCAAAGGTCAAGGTAACACTGAGAGTTAAAAGGTAATGAAATTCTGCACTCATTCATGTCCAGACTGTCATTTTATCATGCAATGTCAAAGTTATAATAATACTTTTATCTAATTGGGTAGAAAAGAAATGAAATGAACTTACATTATGTCAAACACAAACTTACCCGCGAGTGGATTTTTTCTCGACCTGATATGTTTTGATGACGTCACGCTATATGTGTCACTAAAGTGCCAGATGAAGCAATGAACTATTTTATCACTTTCTACTGCGTATTTTCTATACCACTGCGGGTATGCAGAGGATAATTGTTGGTTTCGGTGTAATATCACGTTATAATTTCACCGAGTGGACACCAAAAGTGATATTTTCACGAGTGGCGCAGCCACGAGTGAAATTAACTACTTTTGGTGTTCACGGGTGAAATTATCGTGATACTACACCGATACATTTTTTCTGTTTATTTTATGCCTCAAATTTTACTTTTGTTGAGTTTATTATAATAAAATGTCGAAAATCGCGGGAAACGTCATCAGAACGCATCGCAAACATGACGTTATTTTAACGACTTCATCGTCATATGGTTTCCGGCATTCATTACGCTATGTATACTTTTTAATGTTAGTCTGTGTAACAGATTTTGAAAATTTTCACCGAGTGGACAGTGAGTTTATTGGGATATAATCCACCGTTATATATTTCCATAAACAATCTAAAAAAAAAAATATAGATATATTACTGAAGAACGACTTCACGTTGAAACAATTCGTTTTTGTGTTTTTTTTTTCAAACGTTAAAAATCAAAAATTCTGGACTAAATGTACCACTTCGTGTCCATCCCTCAAATATATGGAGAATGATTGAGCGGAATATTCTTGCTCATGGTAACACATGATGTGACACACTTTTCTGCTTCATCAAAGTCAGACAGTTTCTATAGCAGGTATTGCAAGATGATAGTTATTTATCCCCCCGCCGAAGGCGAAGGGGTTATTAGAAATGGTCTCCGTACGTGCGTCCGTCCGTGCGTCCGTCCCAATTTTGTCCGGAGAATAACTCCGAAAGTACTTGAGGGATTTCCTTCAAACTTCATACACTGACAGAGCACATTGGGAGGAAGTGCAGTGTGTAGGAACAATAACTCTACCTAGCCTACTTTTAGAGTTATTCCTCTTTATCAGATTTACTTTAAAAGTTTTGTCCAGAGCATAACTCCAAAAGTACTTGAGGGATTTTCTTCAAACTTAATACACTGACATAGCACATTGGTAGGAAGTGCAGTGTGCAAGAACAATAACTCTACCTTGCCTACTTTTAGAGTTATTCTCCTTTATCAGATTTACTTGTCCAGAGCATAACTCCAAAAGTACTTGAGGGATTTTCTTCAAACTTAATACACTGACATAGCACATTGGTAGAAAGTGCAGTGTGCAAGAACAATAACTCTACCTTGCCTACTTTTAGAGTTATTCCCCTTTATCAGATTTACTTGTCCGAAGCATAACTCCAAAAGTACTTGAGGGATTTTCTTCAAACTTAATACACTGACATAGCACATTGGTAGGAAGTGCAGTGTGCAAGAACAATAACTCTACCTTGCCTACTTTTAGAGTTATTCCCCTTTATCAGATTTACTTGAAAAAAAATTCCAGAGCATAACTCCAAAAGTACTTGAAGGATTTTCTTCAAACTTAATACACTGACATAGCACATTGGTAGGAAGTGCAGTGTGTAAGAACAATAACTCTACCTTGCCTACTTTTAGAGTTATTCCCCTTTATCAGATTTACTTGAAAAAATAATTCCGGAGCATAACTCCAAAAGTACTTGAAGGATTTTCTTCAAACTTAATACACTGACATAGCACATTGGTAGGAAGTGCAGTGTGCAAGAACAATAACTCTACCTTGCCTACTTTTAGTCAAATAGAAAAATATCATACCTATACTGATAATGAACATTAATATAATTTTGCAAACCTTCTCTTCATTACCTTATTCTTTTTCCACTTACTTGAAAAATGTACTCAGCATGACCATAACAATACGGCTTTTTAAGGATTTCCTCTCACCAAGTAAAATGTACGAAAGTACAACCTTCAGGTAACTTCTTCCTGGCGGGGGGATTAACCATGTGTAACATGGCTCTTGTTTCTTTTAAATTAATTGCAGCATGATTGACAGTGAGAAAGACGGGTTGCATAACTCTGATTTACATAATACGAGTAGTTGTGTCGCCTGCGTGTTGATTCTGATTTTCAAATGTTCTACAAGTATGTCGAGTAAGCTCCCATAGCGTTTCATTTGTATCATATCAGCCTGAAATAACAAGAAGTATCTTTCTGAAAAAGATAAACGGCGTAAACATGTATACTGTACATAAACAAGTTATCAATATGCAGTCTATCTTTAGATAGGTGTTCACGTGATCAAAACGATCGTATTTAATTCACAACGCTTCCATTCATAAAATTTCAATGGTGCAAACCGATGAAAAATGGTAAGAGAACTCTATATATTTGGTGTAGCCTACTTAAATTTCAAAGTATTACAGGCTCTAAGATTAAGCCTGGGTTTAACATTTAGCTTTTCAAAGGATTTCTTAAAGTAAATTAAAGTGTATGGCTAATAGACTACTTACAAGGGTTGCTATCTCCTCTTTCCAACACAAAATGTGATGAAATCAAACTGTGGGGCGCGGACTGCCGATGTGTTGCGGTTGTGAAAAATCAACAATAATATGAGTTTGAATTCTGAAAATTTTCTTCTAGTTTTTTTAATGAAATATTTTCAAAAATCCGCTGAAACTTGAAGGTTAAGTTATAATATATGTACGCTTTCTTTATGATTTCTGATAGGATATTGTTGTTGTAGGAGTTAAACGTCCACTTAAAAAGTACATGTTTTTGGTATGTTTAACAGATATTGTCCATCGATGCTAAAATCTCGCATAAAGTCTCGCAGTCTGCGACAAAAAGGTTGAACTTGTATAGGAAAATATGAGAGTTGCCATTCCATGTGTTAGGTCAGTCGCTTCACTATATGTTTATACTGGAATTTCAAAAGCGTTTGCAACGCTTTATCATTTGGTAGCGTATTATTTCAAATCTACATATATAATTGACTGGAATGTATATATGACTTTATGCTCTAAAATATGTTACTGTATACAGTTTGAAGAACATGATTTTTTTACAAAAATCTGAGAGCGAGCAGCTTAAAGTGCTGGGTAGGTCGTGTCACGTATTCCTGAAGGATGTCTCAATCAAAGCTTGTTAAATACAATTTAAAAGCATTGTATTTTACTTCATCAAAAAGTCTCAAGCAAAACTGTGTTTTTTTGAAAAAAATAAAAGATAAGCAAGATGATGTGTCATCAATGAACTACAGCTCTGTGAATAAAATAAACGGACAGTATCCAAAATCAAGTACTGCTAGCGAAGTATTGACACAAATGATCATTCATTGTCTGTATGAAAAAAACCCTTGTGCCCAATTCTGCAGAGGACTCCTTGTTGTCAGCACTTTCAGTGCTTTGATTCTAATTGTCACTGTTGCCACGTTATCAGCACGTGTTTGGTTAGGCTGGCGTATCGGAACCACTGCAGGCCCTGCAACTGTTACCACGCCAATGAGTTATATCACCTTTTACAAAAGGTGATATCACCTATAAAAATAAGTGACATATAGTAAGACATTTCGAATAGGTGATATCTACCGGGCACTGTTTTACTATTTAATGCACTTTTGTGATATAACCCATTCGAATGGATGATATCACAATATTCGCTTTAAATAGGTGATATATCTTAATTTGTGATATCACCTATTCGAATAGGTGATATAATCTATTCCCTTTGAACAGGTAATATCACCTATTCGAATGGTTGATATCAACTAAAACGATTTATTGTTTGAATGAACTAGCTGATCATTTGTTAAAAGATTTTCTTGAGCTGTACTGCAGAAACTGAAGTTGGAACAATTTAATTTACTTTACGTCACACATATCTCTTGTGTTGTTTTTTTACAATTACAGACAAATATTTGTAATAAATTACAATATTTAATTTTGTTTATTGGCCTTAAATAATATAAATGAATCATTTTGAGAACACCCCTTCGTTTTGTGCGTCCTCCGATGTCCAACCTCACATCAGGTATCCGCCAACACAAGTCTATCTGGGAAAACAAGAAAATCGAACGACAGCGCAACAAAAGTGACTAGTGGTCAGAATAACAAACGTTGGTTTAATCGTGAGTGTTTTACGTTTACGGCCCGAAAGGAATGTAATAAAGCTAGGAATAATTATGTGCGAAATTTGACAACTACTAACAAAGAATGTTTCCTTTTAAAAAAACGTAATTACATTAAAATTAAACGTAATTGTAAAGCTATTTTTAAAAGAAATGAAGGTATGAGAATAGCTCATTTTGCGAAGACAAACCCAAAATCCTTTGGAAAAATGTAAAAACTCAATACAAAAGACAGAATATTGAATCTGACAATCTAAATGATATGTTTTCGCATTTTAGTAACTTGTATGGCTCACAATCAGCAACTCATCAGAACAATCAGGATTCCGAAATGCATCAAAAAATAAGATGCAGAATTAGACTCTGCATTACGGTGGTCCGAATGAAACAAAAAATATAGGGATATAACGTTGAATATAATATTTTCGAAAATTTATTCGAAACTTTTAGTTAATCGCTTAACAAAATGGTCCGAAAAACACGAAACACTGATAGATAACCAATTCGGCTTCCAGAAAGGTAAATCAACAATAGACTGCATTTTCATTCTGCATGCTCTAATTTCTAAAACATTGGCCAATAGACAAACACTTTATGTTGCATTTCTAGATTGGGAGAAAATGTTCGATCGGATTGACAGGACATATCTGTGGCATAAATTATTAACTGAAAACGTTGGCAGAAAGATCATTAAATCCATTAAATCTATTCATTGTAGTGTGAAGTCGTATGTACGTTACAGGTCGAATATATCTGCCTATATAAATTCGACCATTGGAGTGAAATAAGGAGATCCAGCTTACTTTGTTTATTTTTCTTAAATGATATTTTGAGTAACATAAATTCTAATATAAATGGTAAACTAGATATAGATGACCTAAAAATATTTCTTTTATTATTTGCTGATGATGCTGTAGTATTTGCTCATGATCCAGTATCTTTACAGTCAATGCTAAGCGATATAGAATCATATTGCAACACATGGAGACTACGTCTGAATGTTAACAAAACGAAAATCATGATATTCGAGAATGGTCGGCATACTTTATATGACTTCTTTTTATATAATACGAAAATTGATATTGTTGATTCGTTCATCTTTTTAAAAACGGTAATTAGAGTCGCACACAAAAACGAGTAGTCAAACATGCCTCGTTTTCACTACATAATTTGTTTACAGTATATAACCAACTGGAATTACCCATTTCTCAAAGCATAAAACTATTTGACTCTTTAGTTTCACCGAGATTAAACCATGGGACTGAAATATGGGGTTACCATAAGGGACCAGATGTTGAAGCTGTACATTCGAAATTTTGCAGAAAACTTTTATGTGTTAAACGGTCAACTAATTTAGATGCATTCTATTGTGAACTAAGTCTAATTCCAATACACATACACAGAAAGTTGTTAATGGTAAAATACTGGGTCAAATTATTAACTTTAAACCAGCAATCACTTTTATTTAACGCTTACATCATGCTTAAAAATGATTTAGACAATGGGTGCACATACAGCAGAAATAACTGGTCTCACCAAATAAAACAAATTCTTGATCAGTGTGGTTTGTCTTACATATGGTATAATCAATTTAACATGTTAATCGATTATAATCAGTTAAAACAGAGAATTCTAGACAATTATCTATATACAAGGATGGTACTCATCAATCAATAATTCTAGACGCCTGGACACATATAACGTAACTATTTAAACACACCTTTGAATTTGAAAAATATCTCGACTTTGTTAAAAGAAAGAAATTAAGAGTAGCTTATACTAAGTTCAGAATTTTGTCACACGATCTGGCTATAGAAACTGGAAGATATTCCGATTTACCAAGAAATGATCGCATATGCGATAATTGCAATATGAACATGATAGAAAATGAATACCACTTTTTGTTAATATGCCCTAAATATACCAATTTAAGACAACAATATTTAAAACGTTATTTCTTTACCTGGCCAAACATTCAAAAGTTCGTAAATTTGTTGTCAACTAAATCAGAAAGTATAGTTAGAAATCTGTGCAAATTCATGTATTTTGCAAACTTACACATGATCCAATAATATTAACACCTCGAGACATTTCATGATGTTTTGCTCTTCTGCAAATCCATGTAACTATAAACTTGCTTTTTTGTAATATGTTGTTGCTATAAGCATATTTGTATGTTTTATGCAATAAACTTGTTGTATTGTATTGTATTGTTTATTCCAAGAGTCACTTTAATTGAACATAGCGTAGAACATGTTATAAAATTGCTGCGTTAACTTTGTTTTAATCAACGCTAAGTGACAAAAACGGAAAGAGCTTAATGATTATTGAAAGCTTTTTCATGAATATGTTTTTGTTTCTTTTTAAGTCATAAATGATACATTGAAAATGAGAAACAGTCAATTGTAAATGCACAAACCAAATAGTCAAGTATTTGCTTTACACGAACCTAGAATATAAATTTAGTTAATTTGCATCTCCCATAACAAAATATCTAGAAGAAAGCTTTGTTTCTAGGCCTGCCGTGTTACGTACTATCACAATTTTTCTTGTATGATATATGATGCTGTGATGGAATATTTTCTGAATTTATCTTTTTTCAACAGAATGAATAGTGACTTAATTGAACGATACGAATCGAAATAATCTAGATCAATGTATCGGAGTACTTTCTTTAAAATTAAACTATTTTCAAACTTAATCATTACGAGTGCACTGGCCTTATAACATTTAAATAACCCAAGAAATACACTAGATACCTTAGACATACAGAGAATGAAACTAAATGGCAGTAAATGTGTTGCTGAGAAGATCATCATTTGGACATTTACGCGCAAGCAAGGAAAAGCCGATGGATTTTGCATGTTTTTTTCTTTTCTTTTTAGAAATAGATGAGACAGAATAAAAACGTTGACTATTTTGTAAATCTTGGCCTTGACCTCCGCCGGGGGAGATAATTTTTGTTTACATTGGTCGCGCATGCTCGTAAATATGGGGCCTTAAAAGGGGTACTTAGAGCACACGAAAAATAGGCATTACAGCAGGAAATGTCGGCGGCTTGCATTTATCGCCGATATATAGCTCATGTCACGTATAACACAAAAATATTTGAAAATAATTAAAAGTAATTATTTCTAATCGTTTTTAACAATAAATTGTGTTTGAGAAATTATATTAATTTGCGGCTTTGTAAGTAGGTCTATATATCTACATGTGTCATTGTTGCCGGAAGTAACCGTTTTCTACTTAGTCAAATAGATGCAAATTGTTTTGCTAAATACCCTGCACAGCCTCCAGTCGGAGCTAACATTAGATTAGAACTCCCGACATTTTTTCTATGTGTTTGCTTGGCAATATAAATTATGCTTTCCCTGCATTGAGCCTCCCTCAAACAAAGGGGAACAAATCAGTACAAATTACCTTCCTTGAATTGTAGAATCAAATCATCCCGATATAGTAGTGTACGGTTTGAAAATGTTATCAATACCTTTTTATTGCGTGTTGAAATGTATTTTAACATGATTTTCTAATGTTTTAAGAAAAATTGAAGTAATATTTTCGCCCGGAATTCAGAAGTTGACAGCCGTCACATGACACCCACGTGACTTTGTTGACAACATATGTCAAGGTTGCGAGTACGCTGAAATGAAAAACCGATATCTTAGTAAATATTTAACACTTTGACTCATGCTTTCTGTCAGTCAGCTTCAAAACAAATCCTCCGATAGATTTTGATCAAAACTTCCTTCATACAGACTAGTTATAGAGGCATGTAACGAGAAAACTAAAAAGCTACCGACAATTCCTTGCCACCGGCTTTTCCTTGCTTGCCAGAAGCCGTTCAGAATCTTTTGAATTCACAACAACCAATTATTCATCAGTTATTAGACCGGTCCTATAAGCGAAACTGGTCCTGCATTTTTAAAAACTTTTTCGTGTTCTTAATATCCATTACGTCAGACATGAAATGAATATTAAAGTGCAAGACTTAGTTATTTGACGATTAAGTTTACTGTTTCCAGAGTATATATTTTATTCATAATTAGAAAAGCATAAGAATGTCATCATTTTCGAATCAATTTGCACATTTTCTATGTTTGTGACGTCGAATAGAATGTTCGTGGGCTTTTAACGCACGTGCAACATGTATTGTAGGCTCACTGGTCCGCAGTCGACATAAAACGCGCAAATATTACTATATTGAAAGCTGCGTAATAACAACATATGTTGAGTATTTGTCTAAAGTTTTACGTCTTTCGATAGGACTATCCTTTGGTAACAAAACTCACTTGAAATTATTGTAATTATAAGCTTCATGTACATAAAATTTAGCTAAATGTGAAATTCATGGTTTATGCCGTCACGGTTGATTGAATGTTTTTTGTATAGAATTCTAAATACCTTGTGATGTAGCAAGTAGTCTAAAAATATAAATTTGCAAATAAAAAATTAAAAGTAACGTACAATTAAAATTTAATTAAACAATTTTGAACCGGACAGAACTTTTGTCCTTAAGTAAACATCTTAAGTGTGTTGTTTTAAGAGAAAAAAATATTTACTTATTCAAACTACCTGTATATAATTGGGAAGTCCACCATTATTTTCATATTTTACCTTACCATTGCAGGCTTTCTGGTTATTGTGTTGTTTGGTTTCGTACTTATCATTCAGTTCTTCGCAATGATCATTCACCGTATCTACACTTTCATGCATTTCCTCGGACGGACACCATACAAATTCAACAGCCCATATAACGGCAATTGGATGTTTCCTGCCAGGTATGGAGTAGTTTTAGTTACGTTGGTTTTTTCTATCACTGGAATAATTTCGAGCATAGTAATTTGATAAAAAGCAAAACACTACTCAATTAAATGTGTTTACATAATTATTAGAAATGCTCTCACCTCAATATATGCCCCCAGAAGATAATTGATTGATATTGTGCATTGACAGTATATACGAATAGAGTAATATATTATTTAAAAAGATAAAAACTACGACGTTTAAGGATATTAAAACAGGTTTTGGCACAGAGTCTAATTAATGATTGACTAGAAAACAGGAAACTGAGCTGGTCAGTCTTACAGAAATTTGAAAAAGTCGGCTCAACTACTTAGAACAATGGAAATATCACGTAATATCACTTACGTCCGTTCGTCCGTCTGTCCGTCCGCGCGTCTGTGCGTCCCCACTTACACATTCGTGTCCGGACTGTAACTTTGTCATGCATTTAAGAATTTTAAAATAATTTGGCACAAATATTAAGCACATCAAGACAATGTGTCGCGTGCAGAACCCACGTTCCTACCTCAAAGACCAAGGTCACACTTAGATTTTGAAGGTGGTGGAATCCTCTATAATATGCACACATTCGTGTCCGGGCTGTACCTTTGTCATGCATTGAAGGATTTTAAAATAACTTGGCACAAATATCTAGCACATCAAGACGACGTGTTGCGTGCAAGGCTCATGTCCCTACCTCAAAGGTCAAGGTCACATTTAGAGTTTGAATGAAATGAATTTCTCTATATATACATATATGCACACATTCGTGTCCGGACTGTAACGTTGTCATGCATTGAAGGATTTTTAATATTACTTGGCACAAATGTCTAGCACATAAAGACGACGTGTCGCGTGCAAGACCCACGCCCCTACCTTAAAGGTCAAGGTCACACTTAGAGTTTGAAGGTTATGGATTACTATATATATGCATATATGCACACATTCGTGTCCGGACTGTAACGTTGTCATGCATTGAAGGGTTTTTAATATTACTTGGCACAAATGTCTAGCACATGAAGACGACGTGTCGCGTGCAAGACCCACGTCACTAACCTCAAAGGTCAAGGTCACATTTAGAGTTTTTAGGTAATGGAATCCTTTTCTATATGCATACATTTGTGTCTGGACTGTAACTTTGTCATGCATGGATTGATTTAAAAATAACTTGGCACATATGTTCAGCTTATCAAGCTGATGTGTCGCGTGCAAGACCCATGTTCCAACCTCAAAGGTCAAGGTCACACTTAGTGTTTAAAAGTATGGAATACTGTATGCATGGTAAATCTATCATGCATGGAAGGATTTTAAAATTACATAGAACATTTATTGAACACATTGAGAGGACACATACTGTGAGACACCTCTTTCGGGGGCATTCGTCACTTGTGAGGGACAGCTCTTGTTTTATATTTATTGACATATCATTAAGGCAACAACAATCATTTAAGGCATTTTACAAAATTTGTAAATCATGCTCATTATTTGCCAATAGAACTACATCATCGGCATAAAGAAGTATACAAACTATCTCGTTATTTATATAAATACCTACGTCAAACGATTTTAAATATTATATGCTAGATCATTTATGTATAAATTGAATAGCAAGGGAGATAACACACAGCCTTGTCTTAATCCACATTGTACATCGAACCATTCCGTTTTGAAGGAATTTATTCTGACACAAGAGGCCACAGATGAATATAGAGATTTTACAGCTTTTAACATATAACCGGAAACACCTGTGCTACTGAGCCGGTTCCATAATTTAGATCTGTTAATGAAATCGTAGGCTTTAAGAAAATCAATAAAGGCAGAAAATGTTGACTGCTTCAATTTTTGACGTGTTTCAGTCAAATTTACAAGAGATGAAATATGATCCAATGTACTTCTTTTCTTTCGAAAACCATTTTGTTCATCCAGTAAATATTATCAGACTCAACCCAAGATATCAACCTTTCATTTAAGATATAACAGTATACCTTATACATCGTACAAGCTAAAGATTTTCCTCTGTATGAAATAGGGTTTCTGGGATCAGCTGTAGTACACTTTGGTATTGGGTTAATAACACACTTATTCCATATCGAATGAACTATACCATTATCAAAACATATATTGTACAAAACATGTAGAAACAATATTAAAGCGTCATTTTTCAATACTTCTGAAAGAATTTGATATATTCCACAAGCTTTACCACGCTTAGCATTGTTTACAGCTTTTCTGACTTTAATTACAGATATGTGATCATTATATGATTGATTTACCAAATTGCAATCAAAAGAAATATCAACAGATCGGTCATGATCACCAACATTATTAAACATAGAACTGAAGTCTTTGCTCCATTTGTTAAGAACTTCAGTTACACACGAAGAAGAGGAACCATCATCAAGAATGACCTCCATTGGTATTCTGTTGCCTTTACATTGACTTATACCAATTTTTCTTATAAACTGCCAAAACATTGACCGATCAACATTACAGTCATTTAAAAGCTCATTTTGTATTGAATACCAATAAAATCCTTTCGCTCTTTGTACTTCACGGTCAAAATGTTTTCGAGCTTGCACATATTCTACCTTGAGTCGGACCTTTTCATTTCTCTGAGTGCATTTTAGCCAGTTACACTCAGCAAGACACAGATTTGACCATAGACTAGTTAAATCACTTGTCCACCAAGGTTTACCAGGTCTACGCCTTTCATTATTGTTTCCGCATGAAATATTTTTGTAAGGAATATCAATGTACATGTTTTGCTTATTTAGGCTACACCGTTCGTCATAAATAAGATCAATATCATTCTGTGAACGAAGGCCTTGCTCTAATGTTTCAATGGCATTGTTTACTTGTACCAATACTGCAGGACTACTCAATAAAGTACTTACCACATTTTTAAGATCAAATTTATCATAGGAAGAACCCTCAAATAAATTGTCATTCATTGTAGATAAACTATTACTTACAATATTCCATGACAACAAAGAATGATCTGGGATACATGTAGGGGTCAGTGCTTGTAGATTTCCAACATTATCTATTAGTTCGGAAGTTAAGGTTACAGCAAAATCAGACAGATTACATAAATTGTCATGTGTAGTAATACAATAATCAACCACTGCTGACCCTTTTACAGATACAGATGTAAACTGATTAGACGCACCATTTCTGACATTAAGCATACACATATCCTTTGAACGGCCATAACGTAATAAACCGTATACGCGGGTTAAGACAGGTTTGGCCTTCCATAGAAGTGACAGTTACCGTATTGAACACGTTTTGTCTATATGGATTTAAAGGCTATGCCGACAGCTCCTGAATGTTGAAAACTCGGACGTCTGAGGCAAATGCTGACACTTTAAGACAACCTTGAAAATGACCATGGACACAATTTTACCAGGTTTGAAAATTTTCGTTTTACCAACGTTCGCGTACAGGCCCCTGTGGGATAGTGTTTTGAGCGCGTGCAAATATTTTTTCATAGACGTAAAGCAGACATGTTGTACTCAAACCTAGGTATATTGGTATCTTATGAGAACGCTTAAAATCGACCTTTTGTTAGCAAAAAGAAAAGAAAGAAAAAAAAAGAAGTCCATGCGCAGGTTAGCAGACAGGATGACCCCTGCGAGTGACCTCTGTAGGTGGGCCAATGGAAATTTTACTTTCAGCTCAATATATTTGCTGACGTATACAGCACGCGCAGTAAACCGAAAGTAGCATAACGTTATGTACAGTGTTTACAAAGACACATGCATGTCTGTCGAGTGTGAAACAAAATATGCCGGCTGTGCAAAGGATATTAGTATTTATCAAAAAATCTATAATGAGTTCGCCATAAAAGTTACTTTAAAAGTCTATGACATTGCGTGGTTTAATGTTATCCATCCCAGCAATAAAATCTTCTAAGTCCCCACAACGACTATTGAAATCGCCGCATATGCATATCAAACCGTCATTTTGAAATGTATATATATAAAAATAATATCAGTTAGAAGACATTCATTAAAGAAATTAACATCAAAATAACGAGACGAGTTTTCCGGCGGCAAATAACACACACAAGGTAATAACGTGAAGTTTTCATGTTGTGTTCCATTTTGAGCCATAAGATGCCCTCACAGGAATCATTTAAAACAGAAATGTGAAAAACCTCACAGTTTATTCTTGATTAAAAACCCTACTCCCCCTAATCCTTCTCTTGCATTTCTATGGACAAGTTTCCGGTTTAGACCAAACCACCGATAACCGTCAATAACACTGTTACCAGTCAGATGGGTTTCTGCTAGCGCTAACATATCAAAATCACTATGTAAAATACAAGACAATGGTAAATAAAAATTATCATAGTCCGGATTTCCATTAAAACCACGTACATTCAAAAACCTGCCTTTATATAAATAGTGACGGTCACCACCTTTATAACGATATTACCTTTCTTTCCTGTCACGTCTGTTGTTGTTACTGACACTGCCCTGTCTACCAACCCCGCTCCAACCTCCACCATTCGCGTCATGGTCCTGACTAGAACGATTGCCTCTCTCACGGCAATTGGAGTTGTGAGAATTATTGTCATGTGATTGATGGCCAACACCAAGTTGTTCTTGAGATGGATGTACGACACGAGAACCTTTCATTGACAGACCATGTTATTTCAGTGCACTAATATAAGTATAGTGCGGAAAAAACTTGTCATCAATCTATCTGAATGCATCTGGTCATGGTTGATAAACACATTTCTTTACTGGTAACTAGAACTCAGTTCCTTCTTCTTTACCATTACTTTTCGTTTATCGTCATGAGACTTGAACATAGCCACTAAAAGACCGGGCTTTCCATTAGCTGACGTCTTTCTCTCGACACTTACACAAGACACATTCTTAATGTTCAGACCATCACGTATAAGAGAATTCACTTTGTTTATGGGACTTTCATTATTAAATTCAGGGAGGTCCCTGATAACAACATTCAGGGTGACATCTGGTTGGGTTGAAACTGGTGGCGCACTAGAAATATCACGCAATTTGTCATTAATGTCATTGAGATCTGCAGACATATTAGCTCTTACCTCCTCTTTAAAAGACTCCAATTTACTGTCTACATCTTTGCGTATCGGATTTAATTCAGAGTTTATTCTCTTGTCTAAAACTTGTGCCAGCATATTTGAAACCATCTGCTCTAACGTAGACTCTAGTTTATCTATACGCTCATTTATTGCACTGAATTGCATGTGAATGTCAGCAGAAAGTGTTCGGCAGGAAAGGCTGCATCTGTTGGCTTGTCAGAGCCCGCTGAAGATGATAACGACGAAGACTGATTTAGCCTTAGCCGTAACACGTGCTTTTTTATGCCCCCTTCGAAGAAGAGGGGTATATTGATTTGCAGATGTCGGTCGGTCGGTCGGTCGGTCGGTCCGTCCGTCTGTCCGTCTACCAACTGGTTTTCGGATGATAACTCAAGAACGCTTGGGCCTAGGATCCTGAAACTTGATGTGGAGGTTGGTCATGACCAGAAGAGGACCCCTATTGTTTTTAGGTCAGTATGTCAAAGGTCAAGGTCACAGTGACCCGGAATATTAAAACGGTTTCCGGATGATTACTTGAACATGTTTGGACCTAGCATCTTTAAACTTAATGTGGAGATTTGTCATGACCAGCAGATGACCCCTATTGATTTTGAGGTCAGTAGGTCAAACTTCAAGGTCACAGTGACCCGTAATTGTAAAACAGTTTCCGCACGATAGCTTGAGAACGCTTGGGCCTAACATCTTGAAACTTGATGTGGAGGTTGGTCATAACCGGTAGAGGACCCTTAACGGTTTGAGATTAGAAGTTCAAAGGTCAAGGTCACAGTGACCCGGAATTGTAGAATGGTTTCTGCTCAATAACTTAAGTTTCAAGTGACCAATCGGAGGGGAGTAGGTCAATGTCACTGTTACTAAAAATCGGAGGGGAGTAGGTCAATGTCACTGTTACTAAAAATAGATTTTTAATTTTTTTTAATTATAAAATTGTTTAACAATTGTTTTTTAGGTCAATGTCACTACTAAAATAGATTTTTTATGGTTTTTTTAGTTTTTAATTGTTTTTTTTTTAGCAAAAAACATTTTTTTTGGCCAGGTCAAGATCACTCCGTAAAATTTTTTTTTTCGAATGTTTATTTTCTTTTTAATTTTCTTTTTATTCTACAATTCCTACAGATACTGTTTTCACGAATTTCACACTGACTTTTACTTTAAAAACTGTTCCTTTCATAGTACAACTTTTGCATCAAAGGGGGCATACGTGTTTTACAAACAGCTCTTGTTTACAGTTGTGTCCGTGGTGCATGGTTTATATGCATTACGTTTACGACCACTTTGAACAGGTGTTGATACTCTATGGACTCTTTGCGAAGACATAATTGCATCAACATACTCCGCGGCTTTAGTACAAACAGAGTTCTCTACTAGCCATTGTATATAGATAAGTGATGCGCGCCTCTCAAGCGTGACGAAATCGCTGGAGCAAGTATAATATATATAGTACAATCCGCAATCCAGGTATCTATAAATACTTATTTCAATACTGTAACTATAAATAGAACAGGTGTATGCACAGGTAGAACAAAAATCTTTACAAAGTCTACTAAACTGTCAATATTCACCCGTGATTAATGACATCCAATATTCAACTATAATTCTCACTTCTACAGTCAAGAATCACTAAAATAAACCATATAAAACATCCAGATTCTGCTTATTTGTGCTCTCTCCCAACTTTGTAAACATCTCTTGACCGGAAGTCCCAGCACCAATATGAAACATTTACTATTTCTTCCTTGGCGTTATTTATAGCTAGCTTTTGTTAAAACTTTGGCAGTAAAGTTCAATGAAGAATGCAACAAAAACTCATTAAATGAAATATAAAATTATATGCATACAAAAATACAGGATTTTATTTTATGTTTTCCAGTGAAATAAAAGTGCTAATCCACAGTTTTGAAACAGTCGATAACCATTTTTATTTTTCACTGTTTTTGCAATCTTTAATCCGGATTTACGTCAAAAAGTACACCGAGCGTAACTAATACTGGAAACCATGCGATTGTGACGGTTACGGACTTAATTATGAAAAAGGGGAGAAAATGTGTAGGCGGTCGGATAGCTCAGTCGGTAGAGCATTCGCCCTGTAAGCGAAAGGGTCACGGGTTCGAGTCCCGGTCAGGCTGCACATTTTTCTCGCCCTATGACATAAACCCTACTTTTATTTGGTTTGTTTCTATAAGATATCGAAAATCGCGGGAAACGCCATCCGAAAACATAGTGCAAATGACTTTATTTTAACAACGTGTTTTCGGATGACGTTTCCCGCGATTTTCGATATCTTATAGAAACAAACCCAATAAAAGTAGAGTTTTAAGCATAAATTAAACAGAAAAATTGTCATTATCGGTGTAATATCACGTTAATTTTACTCGTGAACACCAAAAATTGTTGGTTTTAGTATAAGATCACGTTATAATTTAACCGAGTGGTCACCATAAGTGATATTTTCACGATTGGCGCAGTCACGAGTGAAAATAACAACTTTTGATCATCATCATTACCTATTCTGTTATTAAAATCTCCGGACACATATATTGGCCCGTAATTCTGACATACATAAATATTACTGAGCAACGTGTCATAAAACTTACATACATCAACACGCCTTGAAGAATTGCCTGGCGGTAGGTAATATACACAAGTATAAAATGAAAAACCGGATTATTTTTCCACAAATTCTAACCATAAAATACCGTCATAACTATTATCTAATACATTGATAAAATACATATAACTTAGGTATTCTTTTACAAAGAAGCCAACACCCCCTTATCTTGATCTTGCATTTACATGCATTTGCTTTCTATTGTTCCCAAACCATAAAAATCCTGGTAAAGTTATCACATTTTGACCTGGTAAATGAGTTTAACCTATGCCTATAATATCAAAGTCAAGATAATGGATGCACTCTTGTCTCAAGATAAAATTATCACTAGAAATGTTTGTACTGAATCCATTCACATTCGAAAACCCGATGTGATACTAATATCGTCCTTTGTAGCCAGACCTCTGATTTCCCATTCTGTTCCCTCTACGACCTCCACCACGACCTCCATGTTGAGCATTCCCATACTGTTGAACTTTACCTCGAAAACCGCAATTTACATTATTTGTGCTGTTATTATGGGAAAAAACGTGCATTATCACCATTACGACTTGTATTTGTACCATCTTATGGGTACCACTATCACGAGACTGATGTCCATTGTTGACAAAAACACGATTTCCTCTGACTAACAGCTTTTCTCCGCTATTGACTACGTTTACAATTGTTCGCAAGTTGTTAGCTGCTAACCTCTCCTCCTTGGTTTGATCCTTATGTACAAATACATCTTTGTAGACCGAGTTGTTTAAATTTTTCCTGACCCGGAGTACTTTGTAACGCTGATCTTTGTTAGAAAAGTATGCTATTACAACACCTGGTATGCGAGAGTCCTTTTTTGTATTTGACACACGTTTAACTTTTGAGACAATTACATCGTCAACCTTCATATGATCTTTGATGATTGTGTTCACTTTTTCCTCAAGATTTTCATTTATAGTCTCCGGAAGTTTTCTGAATACCAGATTAAGGGATTTGCTCAGATTGAGTAACAGCACTGATGAAGTCAATTTTCCCACTCATAATTTCCATTTCATTATGTATGTCTGCTCTAAGAGTATCAAGACGCTCATCAAGACCCTTATTCACACGTTTCACTTCTGTATTGACCCGTTTATCAATGGTTTGGGACATTTTCTCTATCAGTTAGTTTGTTCAAAATGACTTCAAAACAATCAACTGTTGGCCGATCTGACTTAACAGGCGTTTCTCCATATAAGGTACGTCTTGCACTTGCCACAATACGATCAGTAGTGGAAGAATCCTTTATTTTCTTAGTGGAAGTAGCATCTAGGCTTTCCGAACTGTGACGTTTTCTTGAACCAATTACAATTTCCACATTACTGACAACTAAGACCGCCTGTGATGCTGGCATAATATTTTCTACATAGTATCTACTCTGGGCAGCGTCCATAATTCCTCAGTTCCTCAGTTCATTTATTTGTGATTCAATTTCCAAGAATACCTGTATATGGGCTCTTCTATGGCTCTTTCCCAGCCTGCTACAAAGTTGTTCAGTTCTCTGCCCTTTCTTATTCCTGATCCCAGTAGTTCCTTACGATGAGAAACAAGTAACTTGTTTCATAAACTGCCGTTTATAGCTAACTCAGCTCGTTAATTGAAAAGTTCCAAGTCGCGAAAACTCTTTCACTGTAGTATTTACCGGTGTTACTGATAAACAAGTCCCGACAATATCATCTGCTTCACAAATGAACTTGAATTTCCAACCAAATAGTCCGAATATGTATTTAACACTTCGCCTGATAGCTGATAAACAGTTCAATCGTCTAAATTACACTCAAGCATTCAACCAATCAAACCAGAAACAATAATTTCTTGCATTTATCGTCGCTGCCAAAAATGGCGCGTGCTGCACTAGGTATAACACCACTATCATATGTATAAGTGCAAATTGTTCTCAAACAAGGGAGATAATTTGAAAAATAATCAAATCAAGAACTCTCTGTCTATACGGAGGTTTGAAATAAATCCTATCTTAGGTGGTTACTGAGATACCCACATGACAGTAGCTTGCATGCAAAACTTAAGTTAAATCTGTATAGCCGACTTCGACGCAAAAATTACTGTAATAGCCCTCAAAGTTTTTTAAACAGTCGATGGAATAGCTTGATATATGCCTTTTTCAATGTTTACAAACGAGTTGAAGGTCAGTTTATTGCAGTAGATATTTTTGTAGAGTTGAAGTATACGTTATCATTTTGTGAAGTTGTGGTTTATTTTTCGTAACGCTTGCCTTTCTACTCTCACATTGAACGTGATTACCCCCTTATATGGTATTATTTGCTTATCATATCTTCTAAAACGCTGAATGAATGACAACCACTACTGGCTCAAGTTGTGCATACTATTATCTGGTTGACAAGGTCAAAAGTCAATTCACACGTTTACGAAAACAGAAAAACCTGTTTCTTGGTTCCTTGTTGTAAAACAACCGCGACAATAAGAAGACGTCTTGGGACCACTGATGTCTGCCTTTCAGTACTTCCAGTACTTTGAGTTCTTTTCGTGATATTGGATTAATCCTACACCATAACGATATCTAATGATGACAGTTGCTTATATAAAGGATTAACGAATTCATCGTAACTTTCTAATAGCAAACACTGTGTAAAACAGAAGAGCAAAGGTATTTCAAATGACATGCGTTATTCTTGAACCTGTAGTAAATCTCACCAAAATTTATATCGTATGGAAAACCTTGTTTTAGTGTAACGATCAGCGTATATAAACATTTGATATTGTAGTGTTAACAATTCTTTTGCAGTCAACCAAAACCTGGACAAGAGTCTGATAGAAGATCGCGGACTAGAGTTGTTTGAAACACTTGCAAAATAGTACAGTAATCATATATAATCTTATAATCGTACTGCAATAAAATGTAGAAATTTATGCTAGCTTATATGCCAGCAAAAACTGACACATATATATTATATTGGATTACAAATGCAACAGAAGACGTCCAAACATATAATATATTTACTTTTTGAACATGTATTGCAAGAACTGAATGACTATAAACTACAGACATCTTTCTATGGGATTTTGACAATTAAGTACTCCAAATATCAAAACAATCTGACGTTGCTTATGAATACAATTGTGTCAATCATGTAATAACATGTAATGAACATTCGAATATATTTTACATTTAAAACATGGAAAAGGACTTCAAGTTACCCATCTGGTTTATGCCTTTTAAGGTGCAATGTTGCGTCATGGTTATTGTTGGTTACCATAGAATGGTGGATGCTGATTTTCAAAATTAAATAATAACTTTTATCTCATTTCTGAAGCAAAATAAGAAAATTATCGCATGACGAGAGAAACTTTTTTGGGGGGGGTTTAATTACATTTTTATGTGCTCAGATTAAAGTAGCAGGAACAGTATTACCTATTTCTATGTGGCTTTATTTTGAATTGTTTTTCGTTTTACTGTTTTGAGAAGCTACAATATCCAGAAGAAAACAAAAAAACATTAATATAGTTTTATTTTTTAATATTTAAATTCATGTTTGATTTTGAGAAGCTGTTCATTTATCATGAATAGTTTTTAATTTACAGGTTTGTTTATTTTCATCTTCACATTTTATCTTCTACGACAATTTTTTAATTATTTCATAATCATTTAGAGGATAATTGTTAGTTTCGGTCTAAAATCACGTTATAATGTTACCGACTGCGCACCAAAAGTGATAGTAACAACTGTTGGTGTTGGTGTTCACGAGTGAAATTAACGTGATATAACACCGATACCAACAATTTTCTTTTTAATTTATGTTTAAAACTATTTTGGGTTTGTTTATATAAACTGTCGAAAATAGCGGGGTCATTAGAAGGCATATGACGCACATAACGTCGTTTCAGCGATTTCATCGTGGTATGGTTTTCAGCATTCATTTTGCTCGCTATACTTTTTGACATTTATCCGGGTAGAAGATTTTATAATGTCATTGAGCGAACAGTAAAATTATCCGGATGATTTCGATAGTAAATGATATGATAAATAAATCTATAAAAAAGCTTTGATAGTAACCTTTAAAAATTGAATTAATTGTCGAATATTTTAATCGTCTGAGTTATATACAATTAAGATTAAAATGACCATACAAAGATAATAATGTTTTTTTCGGAGAAGAAAAAGGCTGCTCCGATCAATTGAAAGGTGATGGTTACTAGTTTCCATACGTCTTTGATTAAATATTTTGTTATATTTTTATTATTAATAATTGTAGACATTTTAAAGTTTTTTTTAAAAATAATAGAGTTTTATCGATAATGAATGCATTTCATTATGTTTTAAGGTAAGTATTTTGCTGTAGTTCAAACGTCACCACTTGCGTTTGGCATATTTCAAATAGTTGTCAAAAATAGTTTCGAAAAAGCCGACAATAAGAAACAGTCCTTTATCTTTGGCTATTCATTCTCTTATTTTTTTACTATAAATTGAAAACAGTAATAAAGAGTTTTCATGAATTTATTAACATGCATTTGTACATTCATTTAATATTCGGTTTTATAGTATCCTGACATAAAAAAGTACATTTTTGTATCAAAAGTTTAATTCTTTGATCTATAGAATAGACGATAATTTTGTTTATGCTTACTGTAGTTAATGTATTTGAATGTTAGAAAGAGTGATAGTTAGTTCTGTTCTGTTAATACTTTTTATTTTAGGAATTTCCTGCACAAATATTTGTTAAGATTTATAAGTAATTTAAAAAAGACCTTTTAAGATATGTATTGATTTGTAAAATCTTCTAAACATTATTTACAAGATATAAACATTTGAAGCTTTTTGTACAAAATATTTGAATACAGTACCATCATTATTTTAAGCTAAAATGAAAGTATATAGAATGAAAATATAGATTTTGTTTTTCTTTTTCAAGTCCGTAATTCTAAATAAATGAATCATGCAATTTATCTATAATGATTCTAAAATACCGCTTTGTAATATACAAATGAAATGTGAAATTTAAACACAATCGCTCTTCAAGAAAATAATTGAATATAATATATATGAAATTACTGATTTTGTCTTGAATTTACTTTCTTAAAGAAGCTGTACAGGTCTTTCAAAATAACTGTTTATGCATGGGAATTTCGCTTTTTACATATTTGATTACCCTAAGACTTTGGTGTTTATCAATGTTGTATGTGTGAACAGATTGTATATAGTTTTTGTGAGAATGGATAATAGATTTCCTAATAAAAGTGATATTTATCTAGATCAATATTTAAAAAAGCAACTGGTTTGATTGAATAAAATGGTGTGTCCATCAATGCGTGTTTTTTCTACCTTCAAACAAATACTTTCCTTAAATGTACCTATAAACATTATTTTCAATTAAGTGAATTGTTATAATTTCATTCCTACCTAGTAAATACCTATCTAGAGCGACTAATCGTCCTTCCTACAGTAATATGGTTTCTGAGAAAAAACACAACATCACAAAACAAACAAATGTAGCATCCCATATCATTAATTAATCATGTAACCACATCTACAAATGTGTACATGACATTGTATAAATTCATTTATGTAAATTTCCACTTTTACAGTGACGTAGCAGCTATATTTGGACCTGCTACGTACATTAATATCATCGATGTCTTTAAATAACGTAATGCAAGTCACATAAAATAAGGTAAATTGTGGGGATGAAGCCAAATGTGTATTGAGCATGGAATGCTTGCACTCCGAGGTTAAGGTACCGATTCTAACCTAAAGTGATCATTGTCTGGTATACATGTAAGTACGAAACGAGCGGGCCTCGTAGAGTTTTCGTCTCCGGAACGGGAGGTCCTTGGTTTGAATCCCAGCTGGAACACGAGGTGTGTCTCCTTGGGCAGTAACACTGATATGACAGGTGCCTCAGTCCATCAAGCTGTAAATGGGAAGCCGTAATGACAAAACTCGTTTCTCCGTCTGTCTGTCTGTCTGTGTGTGCGAGTCTTAAGATTACTGTCACATACTTTTTTTTAAAACAAATAATTCAAAGCTTGGAGAACATATAATGTGAACGGAAATGTATGTCTGGTTTTGTGTAAAAACACCAATAAAACAGAAATAGATAGCTTATCAAAAGAGATTAACAGAGAAAACACGGTTTGTTGGTGTCAGGAAGTGTTCGTTAACAAACGGCAAGGGTCATAAATCATTGATTATTGACTTTTTCATCACCAAAGCTTATCCATGTCAATGTGGACTTGTTACTTTTTTAAGTAAAATAATAAACTACTTACGATGATGATGATGATGTTTAAAGTGATGAAAAGTATGGTGCAGTTTATGATGATAAAGATGGTGCTGATGATCATGTAGATGTGATGATGATAGCATTTACAATGATTGTAAGCTGATGATGATAATAAAAGAGATGGTACAGATGATGATGATTGTCGTGATATCGTTATGGTGATAAATGTTTTTACAATGACAGTACACTTGATAATGAAGATGATAGTATGACACTGAATGTATAGGTGGTGTTAATAAAGATGACATGATGGGGATGATGATGCTGATAATGATAATGATGCTGCTGCTGATGATGATAATGATGAATCCATTCATATAATGGCGCCGCTGATGCTTATGGGACCATGACTATTATGACAACGATGATTTTGATGAAACTGTTTACGGAGAATTTTAACAATGATTGAGAAGATGATGGCGGTGAGGATGCTGTTAGCAATTATGCTAATCATGGAGATTTTTGCACAATGAACGCAACAAACGTTTCATGTGATACTAGAATCGCTTGAAACACCCCCGAAGTTGGGCATAGCTACATTCTACATTTATAGTAACGCGTGAGAGTGCTCTGGTCAGGTCTTTGTGGTGGTTTGGTGATAGAAATGACTGCAATTTGATCACAATCTGAACACGTCTAGAACATAGTTTGACCACGTATGGCAAATGAAACATTGTCACTTCAATGCCAGAACAGTAATGTCAAACTCTTGATTTGACTGATTTGTTCACCATCCTGTGGAAATAATCTCGAACTAATTGGACTATCAACAAATCGTTTCAATATCACTACCAGAGAACAATACTAAATCATTTTCAGTTCAGAGCTTCTTGTGACCATGTTCAAGCCTTGACATGGTAATGTTCCATTTGTCATACCTGGTCAAACATGTTTCAACCATGGTCATAATGTATCTTAAACATAGCTTAAACCTTCTCACTGACCATGACTGCACAATGTTATTTCATGCTGTGTTCATTAGTTTTTCCGCAGGCTAGGTTCACAGAAAAGCAATTTACATGATGCTCCACTTGGAAGTAAAACAGACTCTATGTTATGTATTTTCGGGCGCGTAATATGTAAACGGCAAAGTATAATGTCATAACACGTGTGGCAGTTGGTGTGACTGTAAAAAGAACCATTGTTTTACTGTGCTATTTGTTCTTGAAACTCTGTACGGTAAAGTTCGGTGTTTTGAAGATAGATGGCAAAAATGTTGAAAAGGTGAGCGTCATTCGTATTTGATTATAGAACTGAGTAAGCGTTGTTCTGATTTGTAGGTTTGGTGCGCAGTATTTAAACACAAAGACCGTAGGTACCGTTTATCATAACAACGCATAAAAGGATATTATTTTGATACTAACACGGCCAAACATTACAAGATAGTGAACAGACGCAAAGCAGAAATTTGGTAATGGTCATGTGGTACAATGTGGTGTTATATTAAGACGTCGTGATGTTATCTTACCAGTCCTTTCATCAAAACAGTTTACATTCGCCATTCTGCAACTGAGAGGCTGGTCGAGTAGAGTTTAAACGTGATATAATCATATTAGACTAAAGCATACATAAAGTTAAATCCTTTGATACTCTGCGTGTTTTAACAAACCACATAGCATTCCTCGGAGGATCCGAAGGATGACACACGTCCAGTTAACTTGATTAATGTTACGATACCATTTACGCTGACTTTATTTACTGTTTTGTTCTAACTGCTTTTGTTTACACAGTGACGTCATTAATCAAGAGAAACTGTGACGTCATTTATCTATACTCGTTACTAATATTTTCCGTAACTTGAACCGTTAATATTGCGTACCCTGAAAATTCAAACCATTTCTATAAATGAAATTCCTGTTACATTTACTTGAAAATTATTAACGTTTTTTCTTTCTTATGAAACTGTAGTTCACGTTGATGAAAATCTGAAACATCACGTATACATCTTTCATGAATGAAAGTCATATAGAAATAGCGTCTTTACAATGTTCGCAGGAGGAAATTTCAGCGGCAAAATCTAGGTGCGTGGCACGCAAGTGTAAATTACAATCGATGAAAATAGTTCTCTCATTTTATTCAAATGCTGTTTCAAATAAGTCGTGTTAGAATCGAAATAATAAGTATCCAAGTTTGGTTTATGGTAGAATAACCCTCGTTTGTCGTTCTTATGCGTAATATTATATCACTGAGCCTTTGGCCTTCGTGATATATTTTTGCGCATAAAGACTCCGAACTCGGGTTATTCTACGATAAACCAAACATGGATACATAATAATTATTATTTCTTAAGTAACTATCAAATCAAGATAATACACATTTTATAAAAAAATAATGATGTATGAAAAATCAACTATTGAATTATCTTATCGGTTTAGCATGTGTCTATACAATCGGTTTATAAAGGATTATGTATAAAGCACAATGATTATCACAAATTTACCAAAGATTACCTAAAAACAATTTTAACAACAACAAGGGTACTTACATGTAATATAACATATAACTTCACCTTATATTCCATTTCATGTGTGAAAAAAACTTCATGTTAAACTATTCCTCCTAATGATGCAAATATTAATTTAATATATGAGGCAACGGTAAATACTTCGATGAGTGGTTCAAAACTCACACACGTGTGGTTGTTTCGAGTATTTCTAACTATAATTTCAAAAAAGGCAAAACGTTTCTACTGACTGTAGCTTAAACAAAATGGACGGGGACGTGCGTTTACACATGAATGGAAGCGCAGTCTAAAATAAATTAATCGAATTTCTCAGTAGGAATGTTCATGAATTGATGTCAGTATTCTTAAACATTTAATTTTTAAAATGTCCTTCGTTCAAGTTATATCTAACCTCTAATAAACAATAATTTGAAGTTCTAATGCGCAATAATTTACCACGATGACCGGAGAGTTGAGAGCAAAGAGTTGTTTATTAGCCGATAACAACTCTGAAAAGGATGTTACTCGATTCTTACATGACCAGATATTACAAAATGTGATTAAATGCAAAGCGTTATTTTCTACGCGGATATTTAACACCATATCGATTCCCGCGTTGTTCATGACATACTAAAACATATTTTCTTTTTACTCTTTGTATATAAAGACACAATCGTGAGTTATGTTAGAATGTGCGTTTTATTGTCTTTATTTTTCACCTATAGATAACATAAACAATTCCTCACACAAATTTCATAAGTTTTAAGCAAGGGTGTATCAGGTGTGCTACCTTTTTTGTACGCGAAATCTACAAGTTCTGATCGTATGGAGCTTATTCTTTCCCACCAAATCCAACGGTTTATGTCGAAACTATGTAAGTATTACTAATATCAATCAGCTGGTAAAGGCCAAAATAACCTATTCCATACGAAATACTTGTAAGAGTTATACATGTACATTTTTCTAAATTTATGAAATATATACCAAAACGCGAATAAAAAAATCAAAAACATTTGGCATAGAGATGTACATAAAATGTACGCCGAATATATATATTAAGCATTTATAAGGTTTGTAGCCCAGGTTTCTGTTGGTTTATTCATGTATTTTATTTCCATAATATTTAGTACTACCTCAGGATATATTTTTAATTACAAATGCTTCAGGGTAACGTCATTCAGCACTAATCAAATGTTGAAGGTCTGTTTAAGTGTAGACAAATGTTGATAAACGAAATATAAAACATCACTGAATAAAAAGAATGTCACGTGACTGAGATAATAAATTAGAATGAAATTGAAAAGAATAGAATAAAATGAATGTAAATAGAACATAATTTATCGGAAAAGAGTAAAACAATTATTTATTCTAAACCACCGAATAAGTCACATATCATCATAATGATATAATCAAGTGTACTCTGCGACACTGTTCGATCTATGACTTCCCTAAGTTCTGTAGATTAAAGAATATACAAATAACACTCACCGATTTCGTGAAATACAATTGAAAAGTAATGATATTGATGTTTTTCTCTTTAAGTAAATTATTGCAAGACATTCAAAATTTGAATTTACCCTCCAATTGCCCTAATTAAAACGGAACATTGTGGTATGTCGTGGGCCTGTCTATTCAGTTTCTAACTGTAAACCTTGGAAATATTGTTCAGTCAAACTTTTATATTGTATTCATCGATTAATGCATGTACTAAAATAAGTGTGCCGAGCAACTTTAAAAAATGTTAATATTAGATCAGCCTTGTAAACAACAACAAAATACGTATTGGAACTCCTGAACAATTTTCCCGAGCTTTGACAAGTGACTAGCCAATGACGGAAATGTCATTTGCTTTTTCATTGATATTGTAGTAATTAGTAATTAGCCAAAAAGCATTTATATTTTCAGGCGCATACATTTAATAATCAATAAATAAATACTAGATATACAACATTAGAATTCACATTTTTCCACAGACAAAAAATTGCATTTATTATAAGTACGCTTTTAACGAAATGTAAGTTCTAAACACTTGTTTTCTTTGATTCATAATACAAACTGTCAAACATAGTTTCAAGTGTTGAAAAGCAGATACATCATCCGTTCGAAGGAGAAGACTTACATATGTGTTCCATCAGCTACATAATTAGAAGAAGAGGCGGTTTCGTCGTAAGATTCAATGCTTGTCGTTTGAGGATTTCTACCCTGATTTTGCCAATTGCTTCTAGACATTTCGTCGTTACGTTCCCTCTTATCGCTAAAAGATTTTATCAACTATACAGTATTGACAAGTTACAGCATATTAATGCTAAGCAAACACAAATGAAAAAGCCGATCGTGTATGTCAAAACTCGGTTCTGCTTTCAGGAAATGAAACCGTACACTTAGAGACTACTAGTAAATAACGAAAGTGTCAAAGTTGGTAAAAGAAGCAAAAATTTGAATGAAATCAGGCATTATTCCATAGTTCATGGTTCTTTTTTCTTGCGCTGCAAACTAGCTATAATTCGTGTACCCAAATTGACCAATTTATGCTGTGTTTGAATATGTCTTGAAGGATATGACCATTTTGGAATCTGATATATTTGTCTTCAAGACAACATCTGTTTTTAATAATATGACGGCACTTGCTAACCCGTTCCTTGTGGAACCCCACATGTGGGAAACAGTTGATGAAAACAAAATCCGGAGACATCAAGAAGTTGCTGCCTACCAGACAAATAAGAACAAAACCAACGGAGAATATCTTCATTAAAATCAAGCGCTTCAAATTTCATTAATATGATAGCGGCTGCAGGTATGTTACGAAACATTCTAGCATAAAATGTGCTATTTTTGCCCATTTTGCCCGTGTTTTAACAGGATAAAAAACGTGTGTTAACGGGGAGATTCACGCGCCGTTATAACCCGTTTTCATTTATGCGCAGTACAGGGTCATTGTAAACAATGGACCTGTCTCCCAAGTCTTACATCATGCACGGTGTCAACAGTGCCGGGCTTAAAAACCGCTGGTGACGTCATCAATATAACGTAAACAGCACGGACGTTGTCCCGCGCATTATTGAACGTCGTACCAGTAAGAGCGTTTCATTTTCATTTTTATGATTTGTTATGCTATTTATGCTAGAATAGCGTTAACGCACCAACCATCCCTCGGGATTCTGCAGATGTTATAACACGAAAAAACGTGCGTTAACCCTACATTAATAAAAAAACATTGATATTAAAATAAGAAAATACATTTATGCTAAAGATAAAATAGCTTCAAAATACTGACGAAGTATTTGCAGACAGCGACGGTCGGGCCGAGAAAGAAAAAAGAATTTCTGACGGTACTGACAACGTACAGCAAACTTTAAGTCTATCTGCAAATAACTATCATAATGTAGTTTCAAAACATGCAACAGGTTGTACTGATATTGCCAAACTATTAAAACAAATCGAAGAAGGGTACCAGATTCTCTAAGACTATATCTTACCTGTCACCAAACCTCCAGCTGCTGTGGTAATTACTGTTAAACGTATAGGGTGCCCGTCCAAGAAAATGCATTAAAGTTGAGAGACGATGAATAATCATTGCAAGGAACTGCACGATGATAATGAAACCGAACAACACAATTACAACTAAACCTGCAATTACAAGATACGAACATAATGTTTATACTAAGTGCGTTCCAAAAGTACAGAAAATGTATCATATTAGTTGTAAGTATTACTTGCACGACGTTGAAAATTTGACTGAATTCAGACTCAGATTTTCGGGCTGAAATGTAAAATATTTGGATAAATATCCCGACTCATTTTGAAATGTTTGTACCTATATAACAACTAATGCCAACGGACACATCATATGCTGAACCCAGGATTTTCTATATTTCTGAGACCAAAATTTAATGTGGACTATAGCATATCAAACGTTGATAAATTTTATACGTTTGTTTCTTTACAATGTTTCGTTATTTTCCCTGCAAAAGGCGGAGGGATATTATTTTGTGTTGTCCATCTATCCCTCTGAAGTCATAATTCAAGAACCAATGCATAGCACTTCATGAAACTGAAAGGAAGTATACACTAACATAATGGCGCGGCGCACACACATCTTACGTCAAGATATGATTAGTATCTCTAGAGTTATTGCCCTTTAATTGCTAATTTCTTCTATATTTAATATAAAAAACACTGAATTTCTATTGCTCTGAAACCAGTTACCAAAATTAAATTGTAATTGGCTCAAATATTCTTATGATCACTGTTTCTAATATTCATCCCCTACATTTTCTGATTTTTTAGAAATGAGGCCTCTTAAGGGGATTTTACAGTTACTGTAGTGCTTTTCTGAAATACTCTATTTAGAAACTAGAGACAGTTTTGTTTTCAGAAATTAATAGTACTGATTGAATTAAACTGATTAGAATTGAGTTCTGTATCAATGTGAGATACTGCAAAAAAGAATTACCCCTCAGGGCCCAGCGGGGTGGTGAAATTTTAAAATGCATTTTTTTCTGAAACAGACAGATCAATATACTTTCCAGTTGTTCTTTTTCAGCTATTTGCTTATATGATATATGATATGATCTGATATGATATGATATGATATGAATATAATATAATATAATATAATATAATATAAATCATCAATGTTATTCTATATTTCGTTATATAATTTCATAGAATAATATTTCGTTATTCATTAAAAAGTCATTTATGGGGTTTTTTTTATTTCACTTAAGTGTTTATAATTCCTATTCGATCATACACAGAATAAAATAACTAAACATAGAATTTTACTACAATAGATTAACTAACTGTCATTGAAGTTTAACGTTTATCTTATTGTTCGCAGGCCAAAATTCTGAATTTTTTTTATTTACTTTAAAAATAAATTTTTTTTTACTTTTATTTTTATTTACGCGCAATGAATAGCTTTTCTATTAACTTATGGAACTCTCAAACCATAAGTAGTTTGTTTGAATACGCAAAGGAAACTAAAGTTGGCTGTTCACAATTTATCGGAAACATTTCAAGTGAACTATTGGCACAAGTCTTAAAGTGCTTCCCTGAAGAAAACAACAATGTTTATGTCTTACGAACTTTAGCAAGTTCATGTATAAAACTCATGTGCAACTATCAGCAAAGTATTCCATTCAGGTAAAGGAAGGATCTGTGACAAAAAGTGATTTAATGTGACGGCATGTGACGATAAACTACGTGACAAGATACTCGTGATTTCAGAAAATCACAAACGTTATCCTTCAAAACAAAACGTAAAGAAAGCTTCCATACCAACTGGATTACTTCCAAACACACTAAGAATTTCTCCTTTATCTGCTAGCGTAGATATCAGAATCAACCACAATATATTAACCATAGCAAACACTGCAAGCCAACTGTTTCGTAAATCCTTTAATTTGACTTGAAAAAAAAGAAACATTTTACTTGTTAATAGAAATGTAATCAAGCTTAAACAATATGAATAGTGTTATGACTGCACTGGCTCAAACAAAACTAATTAACTGTACAACACATGTAGCCAAAGAAAAAAAACCGTAATATATTCCAAAGTTTGGTTATTTCGCCTTAGACGATATTCTGCCTTATAAACGATACCTCTTATAAAATTGCAACATAACAAAATTTATCAATTTGATTTTCGATGCAAAGTGTTGGACAGTTTTGAATAATAAAATATAGTATACACTGAAACCTTACATAACGCTAGTAATTGATAATAAATGTGGTCACCCGGTAAGAAATGTTTATGAATGACACCATTACATGTATTTTCATTACTATTTCTTTTAATATATCTTATGTCATTGCAGACAAAGGGCAGTCAGTTATCCATTTATTATTTTGTCATTTTGTTTGAAAAGTTATTCGCATTGTTACTGTCTAGATCGTTGTTTCATTCATTGAGTATCTAAAATACATCTGAGTTTCTCTACAGGGAAAGTATGGAAACAATTTCATCACAAATAGTTGTCTGTCTTTTCAGTCGTCTTTTACTTCAATAGTAACTAAACAAACAACATGATTAGATTTGAAATGGATGCTATATAGCTCCTTCCGCTAGCTATTTGCCGAAATTTTTAAGTTTTAAGTTTCTACAATCTACAGATTCCTAATATCAAACCTCTTAAATGGTCATCCGATTCAAATACTGCTGACTGAGGTAAAAGACGTTGTTCTGTCAATTTTTTCCAGAATGTGTGCCTGAAAGGATGTTCATCTGTTGATGAATTTTTGTCCACTAGCTGCTGTCGAACGTCTGCTCGTTTTGCTTCAGCTGTAACAAGTAGTATGTAAATGAAAATAGCAAATCCAACATTAATTTGATGCCTTTTCATGCTTTGTATTTTTTGCAGATGAATACTGTGAAATATAAACACATAGATAGGAAAATTATATTTCAGCTTTGAGATAAGCTACATTGTAATGCCAGAACGAAGTAAGTTATCCAAATTAAGATAAAATGGGAAAAAGCATTATAACAATTTCTAATTTTCGCATAATTATAAAATTTAGCGAAATGAGCTGCTGTTTTGATATGCACTTTAATAAGCATGGTATTATTTACCATTATCGATTTATAAATGAATAAGAAAGAACAATATACTCCCGAGAATATGACTGTGTCGTAACTGCTTTATTTGTACATTAAATGTAAAACCATTGCATAAAAGTGTAGAGCATGCATACAAGAAACAGACAATGTATTTCGACAATAATACCAATTTTTTCCCGGTATTTATTTTTCACAATTATTTAAAAAAAATGACAAAGATATATTATTTGTCTAAGACAAGTTTAAAATGACAATAATAAACATGTTGTAATACCTATCTTCGGTTTTCGAAGTTTATCTATGCCTTTCAGCAATCGCTTTATGTGACCTGCAAATATAAGTTTTGCGTAATGATAGTAATGATATATACAAGTACAAATGTAGCATGGGAACTTTGCATCAATTTATCAAATCTTTATTTTTGCACTTTATCAATCAACTAAAAAGAAACATTTGTGATTCATAAATTGAATTCTAACTCACACTGAAATTTACGAATTGGTTGTATTATGTTTATTATGCAGTAATTATTTATGTAACGACCACAAATAAAACGAATAAATAGAGATTTAAATAAAGTTAGAAAGGAAGGGTCAGTAGTTCAGAGGTAAATGACATGAAGATTAGTTTACAAGGGGTATTTGGTGGGGTGTGATAAAATTCAAATGCGGAAAATAGGTCAATGGTTTAGGCCACAGACTAATATCAACCGAATTCCCTTTTCACTAAAACTTAATTAAATATATGCAATCTAATTTCATAATCAATTTTCGTTATTTTCTTGATTTGTTTACTGTAAATGTTTTTTGTTCAATATCGATTGTGTCAGCCTCTCCTATGAATCAAAGCAATATGCCTCAACTGCATGGACCGGACGTAATGTTGAATGACATAATTTGGATTAGCATTTCTCTCCTGGACAAGGGCGGCTCTTAGGTCAAGTCCGTTGAGCAAGCCGGCCATTGTTACACGCTGACGTTATGCCATGCGAGGTAATTTTGCGTCAGCCGAACAGCATGTTGCCTTGCAATATCGTGCATTAATTAGCATACCGGGATTTCTTATGCAGAAACGGATGCACCACTGGACGAAGAGCGTCATCAATATAACGCTTGGTATTTAGATTGTAGGGAAAGACGACTGATATATACAAGTGGCATGGAAACTGTGCATATCAATAAGCTAAATAACTAAAAAGAAACATTTGTGATTCATAAATTGAATTCTAACACACATTGAAATTTACGAATTGGTTGTATTATGTTTATTATACAGTAATTATTTATGTAACGACCACAAATATACGTGATTAAGATTTATTGTCCCAATAACTTAGCTCTAGGCTTTTTGGTTTGAGAAAAAAAGATTTTAAGATTTTTTTATTTTTTTATAAAAGCATATGTAAAAACCGGTGATTACGGGGCGGAGAATTGATTTTAACTCTTCTTGTAGGTTCTACTACACTTAACAACTTTTCCAACGCTACCAGTAGCCTTTGCGCAATATTTACTATATTTATATAAACTACATAACTAAATGAGGTGAATTTTTAGGACGATTAGAGTAATATTTAAGACATTGTTTGATTTAAAATTAACAACAAAAATATTATGAAAGTTAAAGCTTTTATAAATGATTTGATACAACCCCTATTTTTTAAATTCACATATTTTGCCAATAATAATTAAAAAAAAAACTGCGTTAACACGGTTTATTTGTAAAATATACCAAATTATTTAAACTGTTCTAACTACATTGTACATTGCGCGACCTTTTCGTAATACGTCATTCGGCAGACATTCTTTCAGAATTTGGTCGGGGAATATCGGTTGACGCAAAAACCGATGTTTTCATTATTTATAAACATTTTGATCTTGAAAGTTCACATGTTGCACAACTGCCTTTCTAGCTGCAAAAATGATGAACATTCTGCCAATACTATTACAATGTGTCATGTTTAGTTAATTTTCATTAAAACGAATAAAACAATGCACACTTTTTAAATCTATTGAATTTTTAATTGGTTTCAATCTTAGAAACTTTAAAGTGAACCAGTTGACGTTAACTCGCTAGTTCTTATCAAATGAATTCATTTGCTAAATTTGCAAATTTGTATAACGTGGGGTGCATCGAATAAGTAACATAAACTACAACTTGTATAACATTATTTAGTTTTTAGTTTTGTACCAAACAATGTGTTATTAATTAATTGCCCTGAAAATTTAATGTTATTATCTTTTGTAGCTTTAAAGTTATGGCGAAAAGGCTACTGGTAGCGTTCGAAAAGTTGTTAAGCGTACATAATGCTACATTCCAAATATCTAAACTCTGAGCCTTGTGGTTTTAGACAAGACAAATTTTAATGTTTTCCCTAAAAAACGCCTTTCTAAACTAAAGTGATCCCCTGGTGTTTTGACCTTGGAATCATGATTTATAGAATCCTTGTAGAGGTCCAATAGGTAATGCTACATGTCAAATATCTAAGCTCTAGGCCTTTTGGTTTTATACAATTAAATGTTTTCCTATAGCAACCTATGTAAGATCAAGAGGCCCCACGGCGGAGTAAATTTTGACCAGGGGATCATTATTTGAGCAGGCTTGGTAGAGGTATACTAGGCAATGCTATATGCTTAATATCTAAGCGCTGTGTCTTCCGGTGTTTGAGAAGAAGGTTTTAAGAACTTTTCCTGTCCGTTGTCTAGAAACCAGCGTTCTGCTGAGTTCCATCCACTTTTGTCAAGCAGTTTAGGAGGAGATGTCGTTAAAATAATTGTTCATGGCATGCACACACACACATGCTCAACGAACAGCAGGCGATACCAAAAGCTCACCTTGAACTCGAATTGTGAATTCTGATAGTAATGAAGTGTTTCAAGTTTAAAAATATGTTAGATAGAAACTGAGATATTGGACTTAATAAAACACTTCAACCAAAATATGCTTAGTCAAAAACAGACATATATATATGTCAAGTTGCAAAACAGAATTATGATGAATGTTTCCCCGTGTGTAGATATTGATGGTAAGTGTTTATGTTTCATGCCAATACCTTCGATAGTATTTGAGATATCCGAGTTTATATAACACTTAAACCAACGCCGACGTCAACGCCATGGCGAGTACAGTTGCTCTCCGTAGTATTTGGGTACTAGTACGCGAGCTCAAAGTGATACAAATTAAACGTCGAGGACCTGGGTCTTTTGGTTCAGGCAGTAATATTTTGGAGTCAGCCAGATCCATTTGTTAAGACAGCTTTACATAATACTAGCAGTTTCTACTCAAGTCTTATGAAATCTTATCAATACCTGTGTTTTTGGGAAATTCTTGTAAGCAAAATGTGGATGAAGACCACAACTTTGTAATTAAATGAGACACAAAGTGTTTTATAAAATATTTTAACTTGTTTGCTGTTATTGGTCGCTTAGGACTACACAATAAATTGCTCGTATATTTTTCGGCTTGCAAACCTAACATACATAAATGTCGATATTTCCTGAAGCAACCACTATTGTTATGTCAGATAATTTACAGTTGTTAATTATTCATAGTATATCTTACCAGTTTTCGTTATTTTCAACTCCTTTTTTATCTTTTTTACTGTATAACATTTGAGGATTTCCATCTCTTTTTGTGTACTAATGCTATTGCGTTTAAAATTTTTCTTGTATTGTTGTAGATCCAGATCTTCTAACCAACGCTCAACATTTTCCTGAAAAGCCACGAAATTTGTATGTTGTAATAATTCAAATTTTGTTCGGATAAATGTCATCACTAAACATGTTTTACTTGGTTTTCGTTTAGTGTATTTGTGTTACAACGTATGCGCGAATGTCGAAATACTTTTGAATAACGCCTCTGAAAACATTTATCGATGCTTAAAGAGCTAGCTTGCACTGATCATTATCATCCTTTTTGGTCAATTTAGAAACAAATATTTTTTTCATCTTTCTTATTTTGTATCAAGCAAAACATTTAAATTGCATTGTTACAAATTATCGAATTTCACTGAGACACTTGTTTTACTTGGTTTAATGGGATATATTTTACGGGTAGAACTGAAAAATGAAATATAATTATTTAACGCAGTCAGATATGTAAAATATTTAGCAAAATCATTATGACTGGCAAACTTTTAATTAAACAACAAAATATGTTGAAATTAAATTGTGCATGTCTTTCAAAAAAAAGTACCATATTCAGATAATGAGCGCCTTGTAATACAATCATTTCACATCAGTGGTATTTATAAGTGTGGTGAATATGAAAAGGTCCGCCGCTGTTATAGTTAGTATAGTCAATTTTTACGTACAAATCTTGTTCCGGTGTGGTGTAGAATAGTAACTTAGATAGGAGTTCTATGTTCCGAGCTTTTGGAGGTTGTTTCGGAGGCCGAGTGTGTTACTAGGCGGCTAAAATGTTTGCTTATGCTTTGTACATTATAGTATATCTAAACCTTATTACAAGGGGCTCATTATCTTTTTCTACCAAGCAAATGAGCGACACATTTATAATAACCCTCTTTTTGTTCAACATTAGTATCGAATACATGAAGAACATTGTTATTGTTCTCTCAATGAAGTCTTTGCATAAGCCTTGCACTAGCATCTTAATGTAAAATGTATGAGCTTTGTGCATTTGAAGGAGAAATAAGCTACATACTGGGACCCCTGCAGGTATTTCATAGTCTTTCAGTTGTTCTATTCTATTGAGCAATGCATGGATCTTCCCTGTACCTAAAACGATATTATATATTTTTTTTATCAAACGGAAGCGTTTCAATTCAAAATGGAAACTGACGTTTCCATAGCAACAAAAATATTAAACTGAGTGTAGAACTTGCGGTGAATGTTTGAGGCTACATTGTGCCAAGAAATACAAAACTTTCGGCATTCGTCACATATTATTCCCAGCATTTGATTAACACGACTTTGTCTTCAGTCCGAAATACCTGTAAGTAATTAACTGGATGAAATACTAGTTCAATCTGAGAAAGATTCTAATTTAAGGTCTCTTGCTTGATTTCCTTCCGGCTAAATTACCAAACACGTTATTTCACCTTTGTATTCCGTTGCAAATAAAATGTTTGACCTCATTCCTTTATCTAAATAATCGTAAAAAGTATGTGAACGCATTCATTTCCGATTGGGAATTTTTTGTTGATTTTGTGGGTTGGCCGACCCACGCATTTTAGCATTTGAGCACCCAACAAAAATCAGTCCAAGATTTCCATTTTCTTTTAAAATTAGTCCAAAGGTTCAAGTACCATATAAATTTTTCCGCAATATTTTATTCTCAAAAATGTAAATTCATTTACAATAGTCTTTACTCGTGTATATGGCTAAGGTAGAGGCGAAAGTATAACTAACGTAATAAATAAATGAAATTAGCCTCTTAGTTAAAACTGTCTGGACAACCTTTTTCTAGGACTTTTTATTTAAAATGTATAAATAATTTGATAATTTTATTAAACGAATACATGTACTTAGTTATCAATAATTTTAACATTAATTCCATTAGTTTAATATTTATATATAGAATTCTCCTACCTGCTTTAGGTAGGATTTTTTTGATATCAGATTTCGTCATTCCACTTATAAAAGAGGTATTGTCATATCCATGTTGTCTTAATATTTTTGCTTCTTTCTTCTGAAGAAAAAACAGTTAAATATGTTGATATATATTAAAAATATCATGTTCCATTTTTACTGGCAAAACTTAGAAGTTTGACACGTCCTTTTCCGCTTACTTTTTTCTATCTACAATTATATTGATTATTTGGCAGGGCCCTGCCTGCAGTAGATACTAAAAGTAATTTCTCATCATTAATTATCATCGATGCTTGGTTATTTGTAATCCTCAATGCAAAACAATTTAGATCACAGTGTTTTCCAAATTTATTTATATAACCAAAATGTCCTTTGAATGGCTTTTTAAACATATATGGTGTGGTGTTTCGAATAGGTATTTGAATAAACGGAAACTCCACTATCCACAAATTCTGTATCATAGATTGTCGTACCATGTCAGGTCCTAACCAGTCCTCTACACAATCATCATCGCCAGTTAGCACTGAAATAAAGAATTATAAGACTTCGCTAACTTCAAGTCAATCTTTCATCTGTTATATCTATTTCAAGACAATCAGGTCTGATATTTTTATTTATACTTTTCTATTCTATACATTTTATTTAAGAAACCCAACTCTTAAGTGACTTGAATAATTATTATTCCAATCAGTATAAACTGAAATAATAATAGGAGTTAAGCTAATGAAAGCATCAGTTCTACCCATCATGCAATAGCTTTTTGAAAAGCTGACGGGAAACAGTCGTATTTTAATATTTTAATATATTGAATTTTACTGCTTACGTACAAACGTCATCTAATACCCTAAGCATGATGCGGAAGACAAATTGGGGCTGTCCGACAGTGGCGAAACAAAAATTGGGATAGAATTACCTTACTTGATAAGTGAATGCATAAAAAGCCTACAAAACGAGTCACATTAACTCACCAGGGGCTTTTTATTTGTACAATAGTTTTAAGAATGATAATAGCATGAAACTTTTTTCCTAGAGTTAAAGTGGAAACTGTTTGGGCTAGAAGTATGAGTTTTATTTGAAGCTGCCTAACTCATGTCAATAGTAAAATTAATATGGAATGCGTGTTGCTTAAAGTGTAATAAAAAGAGCGTTGCGGTATACTGTATGCACAGTTTCATGCAATACCGTAAGTTTGCTTTACAAAAAGATGCGAGAGAGTTTTCAGAAGCTATTCGAACACCCCTCTAAGTCTCGACAATTTGACGCCTATCAAGGAGTAAATTGTTATACAAGAAGTTATCTACTATTACAGGAAAGCATGACACGGCGAGACGTTTAACAAACAGCATGTGTAGACATAAGGTCTATAATAGAAATCAAAATATGCTTTACCTTATAAAATGTATGTAAGGAATATTATTAAAAAGAACAGTTCGCGGCTCTGCGAGCAGTTATTCATATAACTAGGATATAAATATAATTATAAATAGAAGTGCAATGTACACACGCTCGTCGTCGTGCATTTGTGCCTCCGGGTGTTTTCCGTTGCTGTCAAAAGACAAAAGAGAAAATGATAATTAGTTTTGTAAGCAGCAATTTTTGATTTGCCGTTATTACGGACACACTGCATCATTTAAATATCTAAAGTCGGTACATTTATCAGACTAAGATGTTGTACATAATTATAATTCTCATGTAGACAGAAAACTGGTGATCTGTTTGTAGAGTAAAACAAACAGCGAGTCGTTGCTTTCCCAGCATCTGATTTACGTGACTGTACAATGTTTGCATTTATGAAACAAATTCATACCTATATACAACACTAACGTTTAAAAATGTTTTTGTCTTTGTGTAAAATATTACATTTTCTCTTATTTACAAGTTTTTTTCCTTTCGTCTCAAATAAGCTCAGAGAAATAAATGAAATGTATTCATGTACATCAGTTTGCTGGTCCTAACTTTTAACAGTAAGACAATTTTAATTATTGAAACTTAATAATTGTGTATCACTTCAGTGACTGAAACACATTTACCTTTGTACAGCAGGAGGAAAATGTGTGCCTGATTCAATCTGCCCATTATTATGATCTAGCTTTTCTTTGCCGGAACAACAGCTAAATGTCAAGAAAAATGCATACAAAACAACAGAACATAGAAATCAAAGTTAACTTCAAATCTGTTTTGCCTACACATGCAAAACTAGATTATACGTTACATGACCAGTGACACGAGGGTTGGGGTCTTTGGACAAACTACACCCCTACGAAATCAGTTTTAATGCATGTTTGTATGTAACGATACTTTAATATCAAAATTTGCAAAGTTCAGTTTACTATGTCTTGTAGATAAAGAATAGTGCATGCTGTATATGAAACCCAAGACATCAGTTTAGTCACTAAAATGACCTTACATTCCTTATTATATTGGCAATAAGTATTTTCTAATAGAAGCACAATTATTTCCAGGTAAAATGCAATAACCTGTCAAAACAAATCATATTTGATCGTCAAAATAGAAAGAACAGTTTCGAATAGATGTTGCCATTCCAATAGTCGTCTAGAAATTTAAAACTAATATTACATTATTTTCAGTGAACGATTACTGAATGATATACTGAACTGTCTCAAGACCCTTTCCCCGTGACGCCGATCATATATGTATTTTATTTTCGACGCTGTAACATATCACTTACACAATATATTATGAGAGCTCGCGGGGTCCCCCTGAGTCAAAGTAGACTAAAAATGTGTATATCAATCTTATATGGCATTCAGTTTTATCGGAAAATAGGGCCTTGTGATATTTCCATGGAAAATAGCTGAAAAGCACCACCCAATGGAGGTGCGTATTTTCGTAATTGATTATTTCTTTGTATACTTTGACTATTATCATGTTTTACAAGTTCAAAAGAAGTTTAAGTGTCTCGAAAATTAAGCCGGTGACGCCGTTTTGTTTTATTAAAAAACGGTTTACCACTCCCTTTTATTATTTAAAGACCTCAAAATATAATATTCTTGTTTTCTTTTCGGATGACATGGCTTTCATGAAACTCATATAACTTCATAAACCAAGTAGACACAGAAATAACCAAGACGAAAAATACCTCCCCGCTATGAGACGCTTTTCGTCCATTTTCTATGCATATATCACTTTACCATAAATTTACTATGAAGGTCAGTGCCTCATAGAATTAGAATGTTGAGACTTTTTAAAAATTGGCCCGTTTCCTAGAAGAGAGCCGCGAGCTACCTTTAAATCCTTTTCAGTGATTCCGTGTGTAAATATATACCCAATACATATCGTACAACAAGTATTCTAAAATAGAAAATACATACAAGAAAGTGTTTTTGATAGATTCCTTGATTATGTTTTGCCATGATTTACTTGTTGGACTTATCCCTTGCAGGCTACCTTCTCTCGTTCCTACAGAAAAAGAGTGACAGGTTACAGTCGTTAACATTTACCAAATGACGACATTTAACTTACCGCACGTACTTATTATCAATCGATTGTAGAACACGTTTTAGCAACTTGTATTAACTACTTTCGATGGCCATACTCGAGTAATATCAATATTGCAAGCTATATGGAACAGTCAACGGTGCAAGAACTCTTATGTTTAATAGGATGAGGAAAATATCAAAAACTGAATATGTCTCGTTATAGCAAAAATGTCTTTTTCAATATAAACAATCGATAAAATTGTTAACGTAGGTAATGTATTATAGATCCAATCAAATGGTTCAAGATAAAAACCCTTTAGTTTTATAGATTAAATGACGTATGTTTTACCCCATGAACTGTCGGTAATATTACATATACTGTAAATGACCAATATCAAGTATCCGGATGGTAAAAGCAGAAGATAAAAAAGTCCATGAAATAGGCAGGTTATCTCCCCTAGATGAAAAAAGCCGGCTGTAACAAATATCCCAGCCATTGAAAACAAATACATGCTCGTCGTCGAAATCCGTATTTCATCACTTATATCTGAAACATATAAATTTGCCCACATTATACCACGAAGCCTATAAAATGATATTTTTCAAAGCGTATTAAATGTTATATACAACATTATAGCAGTGTTCATAAGCAAATATATACAATTCATTTTTGTATTTCGATTCGATAGATGCGCAACATTAATAAAGGGCTATTAAATGTAAACCTATGTGTAACTTTTGAACTATCAGAGATACACGTGTGATCTTGGTACCGCATATACTAGAATACCATCCAAATTTTAACTTCAGAACTTCAGAAGATATGACATATTTGACCCATGAGGGCCCTTTTGTCACGTCGCGCATCAATTATTATGTAAAATTGTTGTTAATCGACATCTTTTTCTGGTATAGGTTACATTAAATGATTTAGTTTGAATAAAACATGCAGCTACATTTTCTTAAAACAGATACTTTAAAGTCAAGAACGTAATACAACCACCATACAATTATGCACTGATTCAGGGTTTCTTCTGACGTCTGTAACAATTTCCACTGCCGTTCCAACAATAACAATCATCATGACAACTGCGTATAAGCCGGTTAAACATTTTGCTACCTGAAAAAATAGCAGTCGCATTATTTCATGACCCTGTACTATTGTGAAACTAATTAGAAAGTAGTTAACATTATGTTTGATTAAATAATTATAAATAATAACTATGTATTACCTAACGTAATTTTGTTATCTGAAAAATTATATTTGTAAACAATTTCTAAAATAGCTATTTTACTAAAACTAATTGTACTCACATATAGCTGCACTTTCTGTGATGTATATAAGCATATGATTGTAAAACATGTACACAGCAATACTTGTAGTGTCAAAGTAGCCTCTGGGTTCAGGTCAGTCCCATATTTTAATCCACCTAGGAAATTTTAAAGCAAATGCAAAATTTCTTTTGTTTTGAGAGTCTGAAGAAATCATAATATTTGCTTAAGGGGGGTCACTGGTAAGGTTTGGATTTTTGCACTTCCGGAAATTTACATTTGTTATATTTCAAAAATGATGATTTAACTGGAAAAACAATTATGCAGTAATAAACTTAGGCACAATAGGAATATTTTAGTGCAAAAAAAAATGAACGTTTTTTGAAAAAAATATTTTGACTTCACATTTTGTGACTAAATTGACAATTTTTGCCTTACGCAAAAATAGGGGTATGGGTACAACAATAGTCATTTCTCAAAAACCGTTTATTAATAAGATATTCAATTAATTCAAACTCTATTACAAGGATAATTGTTAGGATATAAAAATACATTAATAGCTAGTTCATTTTACAGCTTTTTGTTACAGACCTATACCGTCATATCTCAAAGCTCGTTGACATATTTTTGTCAGTTTTTATTGAATTTCTTTCTTATATTCACATTGACCTCCATTATTTATTTTTGCATTCTTAAACAAAGGTTTTGATCAAACTGTAGGCAACATATCTGAAAAACCTTGTTATTCCTTTAATATCATGAAAATATTCATTTATCAAAAATTGAAATTTTTTTTTTTTAGTAAAGTGGGTAGGGTAATAATAAGGAACGTAATATATATTCAGATGATGATTGAAATACCACTTTCTCTCATTTTCATCCTAAAGTATGACATACTACATTAGAAAAGATACAAATTTGATACCCATTCAGAAAAAATACACCACTTACATAAACGTTTACAATACCAAACTTCTAGCTAATTCTGCATTTAGCACCTTGCTCTGATAGTGTATCACTAAAGATTAATAATGTGAAAAAGTTAAGTCATTGACCCATCATGTATCCCAGAAATTAATTAGCAATATGTTAGACTCCATAAAGAACAAGGTCGATAAAATTTCTAGTTATTTTGAATTTCAGCAGCGATCCCCCTTAAGCCAGTTTAATGAAAGAAAAATACATTTATCTTTTGCTTTTATATAATACTTTTGGTGTCTTGTTTCATTTTTATTATAGAATTTAACGATAACATTTAAACTTAGGCATCTTTTGGCGTGTCACGTATTTTAAGTAGGTATCTAAAATAGGAAAATGGCGGAACATATGAATATTTATGTAAATATATGATGAACACTTGTACTGCTATGATTATTTCAGTTCATTCCGTTGAATCTCACTGTCTTCCTGCTCCCTTGCTTCATGAAAATGACACTGTCCCGGTGCTACAGGACCTGCCGCTGATGCGTGACACGACATCTGATACATGAGATGCTTTGCTAATGGTATTCTTTTAGCATTGAGTTTATTTATGACGTGTTTGATAATTGTAAAGATACAGTATAATGAGGAGAAAACGGATATAATTATGTTGAAACTGTCTTTTGAGAAGAATGCATATGATAACTTACCAGAAACCACGAGTATCACAGAACTTGGTCCAATTAGTGTAGCCACAAGCAAAATGACTTGGTAAACAAGAAATAAGGACGACACACGTAGATTGTGCTTTCTTACTGGAAGATTAAATATTAAAACAGCGATTAAAATCCTGGAGGCAGTAATAACACGACAAAACCTGTTTAGATCATTAGCATTACCATTTATAAAATATATCTTCAAAAGAAAAGTTTAGATGATAAATAAACTTCTAGAAATGACAAGAATTCCTATACTGTGTCTCCATTCTTTAATCAACAGCCACATATTTGCCAGAGTTGAGACAATCCAACGTCTTCTTTGCTTGAAAAACTCATCGAATTCTTCTGGGCAGTGGGTTTTATTTTCAGACGCGGCACAATATTCGATCCGCCAACCACTCTGAACCTGTAAACCAAATTATAGTTCCAATGAACCTACAGAAATAAGAGTAAAACCATAAAACATTTCTTAAAGATGCGTGTTGGTAGTGTTGCCTTTCATTCCCTTGCTTTTATACATTTGTTAATATTTAAGAGAGTGATTTCTTATCAAACATACGTCTAGGCGGGTAGTATCATATGTTACATGTATTTGGTTTTTGACGTGTTATATGGGGATGTATTGCCCGCCTAGACTTATATTACGCGAGCCGTTAAATCCCCATATATCACGTCAAAAACAAATAACAATTTTATTACCCTTCTCTATCTTAAATATTGAAAGATTCCGTTTATGTTTTATTTATTTAACGACTGAACGTACGTAGACCTTCAAATTCCCTTATGATACCTCAATGCCACTGCGTGACGTCACAAATCAGCACGGACTTATAAATTGACGTTTTGTACGCGGCGAACAAGCTCACGTTTAGCGTGGGGTACAGTATCGGGGCTATGTCATGTGTATATCACCGGCTTGCCCGTAAATATTAATATCTATTTACGGATCGTTGACCAATCAGAAGACCGCAAGTTTCATGGAAGGATAATAAATCCCAATATACCACTTCAAAAACCAAATAACATAAAATATATTCATCGCTGTAATTAAAATTGTAAATGTTGTATAGTGTTGAGCGTTTTATTGCTCTGGTGTGTTTATTCCTGACTATCCATCGTTACATTGAGTCTACACAATTCGCATTGTATATAAACATATATTTAAGTCTGATTCTAAACGTCAATATTGTTTAAACTGTTTTAATTAATATTCCGACAGGGGCTATATACAGAAAGCGTATTAAATTAAATAGTATGTAATGTAAATTTGTACTAAAGAGAAGTACTAAAGAGAAACATAGTTTATTGATGTTGATTTCAGACAATTTCAATGAGGCTGGTACCTCGTAATTAATGGCAGTATATCCTTTCAAACATATGATAACTACGGCAAATGACAATTAATGTAGCAACATACCATAAGCGTGCAAAGCCATCTATCCTCCCCCATATCTTTCGTAAGAAATTCCTCTGCTTTTTCAACATTTGTGGCATACAATGGCAAGACATCTCTAATAGCTTTGCACCTATAAACACTAAAGCAGCCAGGTGAACAAAGAACAGATCCAATCACATGTTCCGCAGCCTAAATAGTTGAAAATAAAGAACCGCTTTTGTTTTGAATCCAGAAAAACTGAAAGCATTTGAAATCAGAGTAATTTCTATTCGATTTATTTTTAAACAAAAATCGTTAGAAATCGGAAGAACCACTGTGACCATTATTGAATAAACGTCATTCGAGCGGTTTTGAACAGATCGTCAGAACATAGTTTTCTATCCGTTCGTACTTCTTTTATTTAACTGAAAAAAACAGCAACAAAGGAACAACAACAAAAAATTAAAAAATGAATTTAAATAAAACTTATTGATGTTGTCTTAAGACCCGTATGTTGTCGCACAGCAAGTCTCCATAACGTAGCAATTGAAATTGTGCAACAGGTCCAGAGAGTACCATAATTTTAGCAAGAATCCACTCTTTTTTGTGTAACAAATACAGTTTGTACAGCAAGTCCAAGAAAAGGTCCAAAGCAGGAATCGATTCGTCATATATAATATTGATCAGCCAAAAAACAAAGGCATTTCACCTTGAAAATAAAACCTATACCGCAAGCCATCTGTTAGCTTGTATGTTGGTTACCACATAAGCGAACCAAGAATGTTTATGCCACAATTAAATGAAGACGATGTAAATGTTAAAGAAGATACATGAATAAAGATCTATTTTTTGGCATGAAAAATAAAATACATTGTAACCTTGTACTGTCAAATTGAGCTCTTATTTTTTAAATGTCGGTGTAACAGCCTACTGCATGACAGTGAAAACAAATTGCATCTAATTTTCTCCGAGTGTTCAATAGTTAAGGATCTAGTAAAGACATGTTTGAAGTGCAAACTAACCAACGCGTGGTGGTTTCATTATTTTATATCAAACATGAAAACGCATTATTTTCACTGAAAAGATCTACATCCCGTACATTTAAAACGCACAGGTTTTAATATGCAATAGTTTCATTTTATTTCAATAAAACTTGAGAAAATCTGTGTTGTGTGATTTTTAATGTACAAAGTAAACACCAGAAATAGTTATAAAAACCAGTATTTCATGAATATATTTACTGAATAGTGTTTAAGGAATATAAAAAATTCCAACATTATGGTTTGCGAATGTCAGAAACTTAAAGTCACCTTTTGAAACCAATGTCCGATTGCATATTCGAATTTCTGATACCACACCACAGGACCACTACCTAGTGGATGGGTCCTAGCACACACTGCACCAACATCACAATCTAGGGTCATTAAGTCAAGCAGTGATTCTACATTGTCCGGTGTAAACTTTACGTCAGCATCCGTTGTTAAAATATACGATTTTTCTTCGATATCATAATCAAAATTATCTACAACAAAGCATCGATCATAAAGTTCGCCGTAAAGAATTCAATTTTAGAAACATTTTTGTTTTTTATTTTTCTTTGTTATCCGTTCATTTAATATTAACAACCAGATTTCATAACAGAGAATGATTATAACTACTTAAATGTAAATAAATGCGAGTCTGTCCTGAATCTATAGCTTTTTTAAAACCCTAAAAGATAATGATGAA